>ML801807.1:78042-92573 GCA_009831015.1 Picea engelmannii
GCTCACAAAACAAAAATACATTGTTGAAATATTCAACTTTAAACATGCAACATAAGCAAAAATTGGAAACCAAATCATGCACACATAAACACCAATATTTTTGGGTAGGTACCCTTGGAAAAACCCTAGAGGGAAAACCAGTGTTGAGAATGATTTTATTATGCTAAAATCAAGGCTCCCGTAATAGGGATAATGACCCACTGAGAGAAATACAATTGCAGCCAAACCTGACAAAGTTTGGTTTGTTGTATGACCCAGAACTACACGCTTTTCAATATGTACACACATTTCCTTCAACAAACCCACATATGTGTATAGAAATATTGTATGACAAGCTCCATATGGTGCGACATTCTTTCTATGACTTCCTTTGACTGAAACCCACATGCAATGCCTATGTTCTCTCTTATTATTGACCTGATCTCTATATGGATGTCCTTCTCCACCTATCCAAGATATTGAATCACATTCCTTGGTGATTCAATATTCTCTATGTTGACTCCCTCAAAAAATGTCAAGTATCTTCCTCCTTCACCCTAGCCTTGCCTTTATAATCATGAGTTGTAATCTATATCTAATCTCCAAAGGGATTAATGGTTGAGATTACTTCTCACACTCACTTGAGATTTAAAAAAATGCTAATTAATTTTATCACTTTCTTTAAATAAATCAATTAATTCAAACAATTAATTAATAAAATAACTTTACTTTAATAATTCCTTTAACTAAAGTAAAGTTAACAAGGTAGAAGGATTTGGATGATTTCCACACATATAGAGACATAGACCTGTGTGGAAATACATGTTCGATGCTACCACTAGCATCAACACTCCCTCTTAGTAAGGAAGGTATTCTGCACCACTCCAAGTCTATCTCCGAAGAACACAAAATTTCCTTTTGTCCAAGGGCTTAGTCAAAATATCTGCAACCTGCTCATCTCTAGAAATATATTGAAGCTTCACTAATCCCTTTTGGATCCTATCCTGAATGAAGTGGAATATGATCTCTATATGTTTGGACCTATCATGGAATATTGGATTCTTTGATAGTTTGATACAAGTTTGATTATCACAGTATATCATTGTAGGCTCCAACTCCTGATCAAAATATCTCAATCCATACTCCAATGTACCTCTCAAGTACCTGAGAACATTTTTCACTGCAATCCAATGCAGCTTCCTCAGCTCCACCATGAAAAGACTCAAGGTGTTCACAACAAAAAAAAAATATGGTCGGGTTTTGACCAAATATATCAAGGACCCTAACACTTGCATGTATATCCTGGGATCCACCAACTACGAATCTGAAGTGATTACCTTCTTTAGATTGGAAATCATAGGTGTAGACATCAATTTACAGTCCTCCATCTTGAAACTCCTCAAGATATCTACTACATACTTCCCTTGTCCAAGGAAGATCTCACCCGATACCTATCATACCTATAACCCCAATAAATAATGCATCAATCCAATGTCCTTCATCTTGAAATCACTAGCTAAATCTGCTTTGCACCCTGTAATAAGCTCCTTTGCACATGTGAGAAATAAATCATCAATGTACAGAACCAAGATGAGAGGATCCTCTCCAACAAGTATGAAGTACAAGTTAGGATCCACCTCACTCTTGGTAAAGCCCATACTCTCCAAGTATCCTTCAATCATGGAATACCACACCCTGGGTGTCTGTTTGAGTCTGTACAAGGATTTCTTAAGCCTACACACATGAGACTCCTTCCCATGTACCTCAAAGCCCTGAGGTTTCTCTATGTATACTTCCTCCTCAATGATCTCATTGAGCAAAATTTGTTTATAAATCCATATAATGTATCCTACACCTCATAACTGAAGCAATAGAAATAACAACTCGAATAGAAGCATACCTGGCGACTGGAGAAAACGTATCCTCGCAGTCCACTCCCTCTTTCTGGTAGAACACTCTCGCCACAAGCCTCACTTTTAACTTCTCTATGTTACCATCTGCAACATGCTTGATCTTGTAGAGCCACTTGGAGCTCACAACTGACTTCCCCTCCGGTCTCGATACTATGTCCCAAACATCATTTCTCATAATAAAGGTGTACTCCTCTACCATGGCATCCTGCCATACCTGCTAATTTGTTTCTTCCTCAAAAATTGAAGGATCATCATCAATGATGCTACTCATAAGCACCATATAGTTAGGAAACTTCTTCAAATGCATGCGCTCTCTGAACGCACTCCTAGGAGCCTCACCAACATACCTCAATGTTTGTAATAGCCACTTGGGTCTCCTGACAGGACTGGAAGGGGGTAAATCCTCCTCTCCACTTGAAGTCTGAACTGGTGACTATTTCTCATCCTTCAGAGCCTACTGCTCCTCATCCTCTATCACTATTGATGACTCATGGGATGTCCTAGATGCCAAGTTCTCCTTGAACTTAACATCTCTTCTTATAATTTTCTTCTGCTACACTAGAATGAAGATCATGTAAGCCTTTGAGGTCTCATTGTACCTCACAAATATACCCTTCCATCCTTAAGGATCCAACTTCATCCTCTTTTCCACAGGAACATGGATATAAACTTGGCAACCAAAGATCCTCAAATTTCATATCTTCGACTTCACTCTTGAGAATGCCTCCTTCAGAGTCTTGTCACCCAATATCCCATGAGGACTCTTGTTCTGCACATACATTGTCGTTTCACACACCTCTTCCCATAGAAACATAGACAACTCATGGTCATGTATCATATCTCTAGAAGAACTGATGATGGATCGGTTCTTTCTCTACGTAACCCCATTCTGTTGAGGGTTGTATGATACTGTCAGCTCCCTCTTTATCCCTACCTCCTTGCAGAAATCCTTGAATTCGTTGGAGGTGTACTCTCCCCCATTATTTGACCTCAAGACCTTGATATTCTTACTTTTCTAGTTCTCCACTTGATCTTTAAACTCCTGAAACCAACTGAAGACCTCATCCTTGGTATTCACAAAGAAGATCCAGGTTTTCCTAGAAAAATCACTAATAAACATCACATAGTATGACTATCCTTGTACTAATGCTACTAACATTAGCCCACTCACATATGAATGGATAAGATCCAATATCCCCTTGGACCTACTCTCACTGCTAGGAAAATCATCCTTGATATTCTTTCCAAGTGCACACCCTTTACACACTCCCTATTGCTCAATATTGAACTCTGGAAGAACTATAACAATCCCCCTTAGAATCGGAAATGCCTTGTAGTGTAGGTGTCCCAACCTCATGTGCCACAATTCACATAGGTTTTCATTTTTGTGTACCAAATCCTGAACAAGCTTGCCCTGCAACCTATACAAAGTGCCCTCTCTAACCCGAAAAAATAGTGCGCTTTCTGGGATATATTTCTCTAGATGTATGATTACTTTCCCTCTCTAAAAAGTGATGACAAAACCCTTTTTATCCATAGCTAAGACTGAAAGAAAATTCTTCTTCAAACCTGGTATGTAAAGCACATCCTCGACATCTAACGAACCTCCTAAATCAAGCTGAAATGTGATTGTTCCTCTCCCTTCACTGCATAATTGGCATCATCACCAAGTTCCACATGAAGATCTGAGTCTCTCTCCATCAGACTACTAAATATCTCTCGTTCTTCTGTCATATGACAACATGCACCACTATCCAAGAACCATGCACTCATCATAGTTGTGTTGGTGGAAAGCCAAGAAACTAGTGAGTAATCCTTCTCAAACTTCACTCCAAAATCATCAAGATACGTCTCTACTGATGTTGTTGTATGTGTCTTTCCATTACCCTTCTTCTTATTCTATGGACACTGATATGCATAATGTACATTCTTATGACATGAGAAGCACTTGATTTTACTCAAGTCCTTCTTCTTCCCTGGATGTGATGATCCTCCATCATTTTTACCATTCTTACTAGAACTCTTTCCTTTTCCCTTCTTTGTCTTACTAGAAAGAGACAAGTTCTCCTCACTAGCTCCCTACTTGCAACTCTTAGACTCCTCCCAAGTCTCTTCCTGGATGCAATAATCCCAAAGTATTTCCCAATCTGGGAGATTTTCCCAAGCACACACTCCTTTGACAAATGTTTCCCAAGATTTGGGAAGACCATTCAATGTCACATTCACGAGCTCTACACCCTCTATTTTCTCCCCTATGGCTACAATCTAATCACGCACCTATGTGATTCTCATGAGATAGCTGGTAACATTATCAAATATAGACATCTGCACCGATCTTATTTTATTTATTAAGACCATCTTCGTATTCATGTTCTTGCTCTTGAATAAACTTATCAAGGCATCAAACATATCTTTGGTTGTATTCTTCTCATATAGGTGAGCAATTAGGTGATCTTTCACCAAATCCAAGAGGACCCTCTTTGCTTTGATCTCCTTCTTGTTGTGAGCTTCCAAAGTTGTTGGATCTATCGATGGAGTAACAACTTTATCCACTAACTCCCAAAGGTCATACTCCTTCAATGCCAAAATTACTCTTGCTTTCCAAGATAGGAAGTTGGATGCTCCATCCAATCTATAGTTAACTGTCAATGGTGTTTTTTCCATCCCTAAGACCTGATAACTTGCCCTAGAAATAACCTGTTGCTGAAAACTACCCCATGTGCTGACCTATACAGATTTGTATGTGATTGTGATCACTAGAGTCTGTGTATGTACGCGACTATTCTCACTGCAACCCGCATATGTATGTGACTACCACCTTTGCAACTCATGTATGTATGTGACTGACACCACTGCAACTCATGTATGTACATCTATGTGCTTTATATTCCCAGTGCACACCTCAGTACACTTGTAAAAACCTAGTTCTTCTTTAGTACAATTGTTTCCATGAAATTTGTCCTTTGATTTCTGCCTTCTGGTTATGGATATGAGATTTGACTTCCCCTCAGAGCATGCAGTCTGATACCATGTTGGAAATTTATCTAACTCCAACATCTAGTTACTTTGTTATCTAGTGATTTCCTTACCACAATCAGATTAGCAACTCACAAAACAAAAATACACTGCCGAAATATTCAACTTTAAACATGTAGCAGGAAGCATAAAATGAAAACCAAATCATGCACACATAAACACCAATATTTTTGGGTAGATACCCCTCGAAAAACCAAGAGGAAGAACCAGTGATGAGAATGATTTTATTATGCTAAAATCATGGCTCCCGTAATAGGGATAATGAATCACTAAGAGAAATATAACTGCAAACAAACCTGACAAAGTCAGGTCTACTATACGACCAAAAACTGCATGCTTTTCAATACGTACACTCATTTCCTTTAGCAAAACCATGTGTGTACATAAAGACTCTATGAAAATATCTATACAACACAACACTCTTCCTGTGACTTCCTCTGACTGAAACCCACCCATGTTGCCTCTATTCTCTCTTCTCCTTGGCCTGATATTTAGATGGAAGTTCGTCTCCACCTATCTGAGATCTTGAGTCACAGTCCTTCATGATCTAATCCTCTTTGTGTCGATTCCCTCAACACATGTCAAGTATATTCCTCCTTCACCCTAGCCTTGCTTTTATAATCATGAGTTAGAATCTATTTCTAATCTCCAAAGTGATTGACGATTGAGATTACTTCTCACACTCACTTGAGATTTAGAAACATGTTAATTACTTTTAACACCTTCCTTAAATAACTCAATTAACTCAAACAATTAATTAATAAAATCAATTTACTTTAATAATTCCTTTAACTAAAGTAAAGTTACAAAGGTAGAAGGCTTTAGACGATTTTCACACGTCTAGACACATATAATTGTGAGGAAATACCTATCCATACCACCACCAGCATCAACATGATTGGAAGGAAAAGGAAAAACAATGATACCCAGGTTGGATTTGTTGATATTATGGTAGCTACGGGAGGTATTTACCTCCACGTGTAAACCTGACGAGAATAGAATATTTCGGGAAGCAAGAAGAAATCCTAATTGATTGGTTAATAACCCTAGAAGACCAGTCGGCTCAAGGGAATGACTTATATTAGGTTATTAGCCTCCAAGAGAAGAAGTTGGCTAAAGGAAATGTTATATACTAAAGAATTAGTACCCATAATGAGAAGTCGGCCCAGACAGTCTGCCAGAAATACTATAAATATAGGATGCCAGTCTTCATTCTGGCCAGTATTCTCAGAACTGCAAAAGCAACACTTATGTGCACTGCAGTTGGCCAGTTTGTGCACAAGTTTGGAGGAGAGATGTTGTTGCAGCTGTTGCAGCTAGAAGATTTCGGTTTTGGCTTGGACTATCTCTTGGTTATGGTTTGGACTCTTTGATCATCTCTTGTTAATCTTGCTTGGTGCACTATCCTTGGAGAAAGGTGCGCCACCCTTTGTTTGGCTATCTATCCTAGGGTTTGCTTCCAGAATGATTCTTTATCAAGGTTAAGGTGCTTGGGGGTGGCTTCGGCCTATGGTTGGGTGACAACAGTGATATTGTCTATGGTTAAATGAACACATCCATTATATTCTAACAGGTTATGGACCCACACCTCCTTCATTTATTCTAACCACTAGAAGGGAGCATAGCCATAAGGATACTAAGCCCATTGAAGAACCGCCGCTAGGGTTTCTAGCAGGAGCATTTACCAAAGCATTGTCGCTAGGGTTACTAGCAGGTGCAGATGTAGAAACCCTAACCCTCTCGTTGAGGCACCTTAAGTGAAGGGATTGACCTAATTTATGGATAGACTAGTGCACCCTAGCCTAGCGCATCTCCTGGTACTCTCAGCAAGCTAAGACGCCAAGTTTGAGTTTTTGGTCAAATCTAGGGTTGACTAAGTCAAAGCAGCCATGAATTACTCTATGAAGTCAGAAAAAAAGTTAGAATGGGCTTCTAACTTCAGAGCATGGAAGACAAGGATTGACCTCATCCTTGCCAAGAATAAAGTGTTGGATATCGTGAAAGGAAAGATCGTGGAACCAGAGTTTGAATAAGGAAAAGAGAAGGAACCGTAGAACATTGTAGTTGTGGAGAAGTTCAAAGACAATGACATCAATGCCATGAATATCATAGTGGATTCTAGAAAAGACCACTTGATACCCTACATATCCCATCTTGACTCATCTAAGAAGATATACGATGCCTTAACAAACCTCTTGTTAGTCAGAAACATTGGAAAAGTAACGAGTCTAAAGAATGAGCTCTGTGATATGAAGATGAATGATGATGACAACATAAAATGATACTTTGTGAGGATCTCTCAGTTAAGATATAAACTACAAGCTATTCAAGAGATCATCTCAGAGAAGGAATGGGTAAATATAGTACTCAATGGTCTTCCTAAGACATGGGATGCATTTTCCACAAGCATGAACATAAGGAAGGAGTATCCTACATTTGAAGAGATTTGGACTTGTTGTGCACAAGAAGAATCAAGGATTAGTGCAAAAGAGAAACCTCAAAAGAAATATGATGATCAAGCCTTCACAAAAGATTCAAGAATTTTAGGAACAAAAGGAAGTTTGGCTCAAGGAAGAAGCCAAATCAAGAGAAGCATATGTCAGAAATACAATGCTTCAACTGTCAAAAATATGGTCACTACAAGAATCATTGTGCCGAGATAAAGAAAAGGAAGGAGACACATGAAGCATCAGTTGCTGAAGAAAGGAAACCCCCAAGGAAGACCAAGTAGGATAAAACAAACTTCTTCTTCTAAGACAAGGTAACAATATTATTCATAGGTCTTTTACATACCTTGTTTGCATAGTTTCTGTACATTTATTGAATATCTATAATATGTTCAAAGAGAAACTACACCTATGGAAGAACAACAAAATAAAGATTGCTATCACAATGACTACAAGTCAGGAAATACACATGAAAGGATGAAGTACATCAACAAACCCTAGTAACAATCCATGTGGAAGTTACTACATAAGTAACAAATGCAAGATAAGCTGAAATCAGAATCAATCTTGAAGAAACTCAGAAGAAGTAAAGATAGAAAGAAGTCAACAATCAAGAGGAAATTGGAAAAATATTTGTGAATCTTTGCAGAAGGAAATAAGGATGCAGACAGAAGCGTGAACTCTCCTAGATGGAGGGAGCCGATTATATTTACAAAAGAAGAGCATGCACTCATGCATGAAGCAAGGATTAGGAGGGAGATAATCCTAAATTATATGATCCATTGAAGATGATGAAGTATATATCCATGGTAGAAACCATGAAAAGCAACACATGTTCAAAGTGACTTTAGAAGAAGTCTTCTTCGAAAAGAAGCCTTGAAGTATCCTTGGTTGTCCATCCACATCCATGATCCTACGATGAAAGAAATAAGTGGAATCTTCAGGGCATGGAATCTATAAGACTCCATGGACCCAATAGCTAAAGAGAAACATGAGGAAGAACATGAAGATTCCACAAAAGAAATAAAAGACAGAACAACCAGTCATTGTATCGAGAATCACAAGACTACCAGCCTAATCTGAACTCACTAAAATAAATCAAGTAGAGGAACTGAAAGTTGTGATGAAGAACAATGTATGAAAGAATTATGAATGTAATAATTGTGAGATCCATAACTAGAGGCTATCCCAGATGGAGGGAGAATATTATGATGATTGCTTGTTCCAGTAAACCAAACATACCTCTACATGAGCCATTATGTCGTCCTCAATATCCATGGGATTGACATAAGATGAATGCAAAGACTGTTATCCAGAATAATTGAACAACGAGTGTATGAAGAGAAACCTCAAGGATTTGAGGTATACCAGAAAGAGACCCTTGTATGCAGATGAAAAAAGATAACTTGGTGGAGAACCTCCAATGCACAACAGAAGAGTGGTGAAAACTTTCTATATTATATCAAAATGGTTACTCAGAACTCTAGAATGATGGATTTCCAATCCATGACAAGATCTCATGATGAAAAAAGAAGTGCCACATGGATATGTTCCATTTTGAGCCTTGCCACGATGTTATGAGCTAGTAGTAAACGAAAGAGTTGAATTCAACTATGATATACTGTAATGATCAAAGTTATATGAAGCCTTCAGAGAAAACCAGTGTTCCAGAAATACCGAAGTACATCGATATCAAGCATTACATTCTCTGTGATGAAGTCCAGAAAAGAGAAGTGATTCTCCAATATATATATCTCCACAAATGAGCAGATAAGAAGACATTTTGGTAAAGCATCTGTCCAAGATGAAGATGGAGCTCGCAGAGACGACTTCCTTATTGAAAAAGGAAGAGATGACTCCCAGGTTGGGAGGGAGAACTGATGTGTTATTGATTTATGGACAGTCATTTTTCATTTCGAAAAATGGTCCAGGATGAGCAGTTCCTTTCCAGTTCGGAAAGTGGTTTGAGATTTCTGACGAACATGCATTTTCCAGTTCGGAAAATGGTCCAGATCGAACAGTTATTTTCATAATGAAAGTGATTTGATGGATTGTTGATGTACCATAGACAGTGATTCCCCTTGTGGCTAACATGGGGAATGGTCTAGGACAATCTCTCTTATTGATGGTCACTCTCAGTAGTGGTCAAGAAGACTAGTATGCCTCGTCAGACAGTCATTCTTTTGAAGCTCAACGATGTGAGAAGTTTCAAAGAATGGTCTATTTTGGAGGTTGGTGCAGGAGTGTCATTTCCTTAGGAAATGGTCCGGACAGTCATTCCCTATGGTAGATTCATTCTCTCCAGGTTGCATTTTGTTTAGTGCCAGAGGAATTGCCCAGATAGGTGAATGGTCCAGGTTCAACAATCAGGGACTGGCATTCCCTAGGGCAGGATCATTCTCTCTAGGTTACACTTTGTTTAGTGTCGGAGGAATGGCCCAAATAGGGAATGGTCCAGGCTAAAAAATTGAGACAATTATTCTTCCTTGCTTGAGAAGAATAGTCCAGATAGCTCATCGTTGATGTCTTACCTTCTGAGGGAAGATGCTCTTCCATACCTCACAGATGTGAGTGGAAGAATGGCCCAAATGATTCATTTTATGTCATAACAATGTTTTTTGTGCAGGTTGACATCATATGATATGATTTTTATGGAGACTGTTTGTCTCCGGACAGTAGATGTATACTATTGTGGTGGATGTATTCCACTGATTGTGACTATATGTCACTGATCAAGTATCTGTGTGCTACTTGGTGTGGGAGTGCACCACTGGATTGTAGTTGTGTACCACTATGGATATACATAGTTTTGTTCTATTGAATGAAATTGTTCTGATTGCCTTGAAGACTATCAATAGTGTTGGAAAATATTATCAGCTAGATGGATGATCAATGGACAAATATTTCCCAGACAGAAAATGGTCCAGGACATTTATTCTCCTAGGACATATGTTTGGATTAGAATAATGGCTCTTGTGTCACTCTGTGGAGTGAGTGACTTATCCAACATCATGTCTGATTACTTAGATGGAGTATGGTTTCGAGAGATGATGCAGCTGATGACACTGATAATGATGATGGTGATCATGATCTAATCATGAGATAATCTATGTGACTATGTTGATGCTACCGGGTGAATGGTATGTTTGTTCTTAAGACCATTACCTTCAATACCTCCCTATCTAGGAGGGAGTGTTGATATTATGGTATCTGCATGAGGTATTTACCTCTACGTGTAAACCTGATGAAAATAGAATATTTCGGGAAGCAAGAAGAAACCCTAATTGATTGGTTAATAACCCTAGAAGACAATTCAGCTCAAGGGAATGACTTGTATTAGGTTATTAGCCTCCAAGAGAAGAAGTTGGCTAAAGGAAATTTTATATACTAAAGAATTAGTACCCAGAACGAGAAGTCGGCCCAGGCAGTCTGCCATAAATACTATAAATACAGGAGGCCAATCTTCATTTTGGCTAGTATTCTCAGAACTGTAGAAGCAACACTTGCATGTGCTATAGTTGTCCAGTTTGTGCGCAAGTTTGGAGGAGAGTTTTTGTTGCAGCTGTTGTAACTAGCAGATTTCGATTTTGGCTTGGACTATCTCTTGGTTATGGTTTGGACTCTCTAATCAGATCTTGTTACTCTTGCTTGGTGTGTTATCCTTGGAGAAAGGTGTGCCACCCTTTGTTTGGCTATCTAGCCTAGGATTTTCTTCCAGAATGATTCTCTATCAAGGTTAAGGTGCTCGAGGGAGGCTTCGACCTATGATTGGGTGACAATAGTTATATTTTCTATCGTTAAATGAGCACAACCATTATATTCTAACAGGGTTATTGTAGATAAAGGCCCATACCAAGACAAACGTAAGGGCGTATGCCCAAATTCAATATATGGGAACAAAATAATCGAAACGAAAACATTATAAGCCCAAGTGAATTGCATGTAAAGCCACGGGTTTCCCAAGAATACTTGTAAACAATTGCAAGAAAGATCCATGGATAACAATGTTTATGAGCACCTAGAATGGTAATAGAGGTAACTCCTTCCCAAAAACAACAAAAATAAGCGTCCCAAATAGGTTTGAAATGAACATCCATGTCCATATTTTCTAGAGGATAAATTAGGTAAGGGTCAAACTAAAGCCACAAAGCAAAAAATGAAGGATTAAAACCTAAGATTTCCATGACTTCAAAGACCATACCAATTTTTTGAAAATAAAGCACAACTTGGGTATCATTTCTATGGGACGAAGAGGTCAAATTCAAAGGATAGGGTGAAGACAAACCTAGTTCCTTTGAAATCAACGTAATTTTTTTTGTGAGCTCAATAACTAGCAAAAAATCAACACATGTGTAGTATTACCTTTGAATTTTGGAGAAGGAAACCTATGTGTTCTCCTTCGAAACTATCCACACCAAAAAAATCTTTACCACAACATTTTTCTACTGTTGGCAATGCTTAGAACCAAACCAGAGGGTAAATTTATATGAGATAAATTAGTTAACAATCAGTGAGAAGGACATCTATGGATTCACAACTAGCTCAAAACTAGAGCTTCAAGGAGAAACTATGAAAAATCAAATGAGAGAATGAGAGTGAGCTAGGGTGAAATGACGAGCTTGAAAAATTTGTGCCCAAATGTAGGATCCATATGAACAATGGAGATTGTGTAAGGATTCATGTGCCCAAATTTTCATTTGACACCAAATTAAATGTGGTATGACGATACCAGATGGCACGTGAAGAATAAGAAAGTGTGGAAGTAAAACAATACTAAGGTAGAGTGTAATTATATCATATCTTTCAATGTAAGGTCTAACTCCGGATCAAATTTGAAATCATCCAAAATCTGGATCCTTAAATATATATGTTAAATCCCAGATTTGGTATATTTTCTGGTGGATCCTAAAATCAATTTTAATGGGATATATAAAAGGTTTCTCTTCTTTTGAAAGATTTTAATGACATGTACTATCCATATAGAATAGTATTATCTGAAAATGTATCATAACTCATACTGTTATCCATCAAACAAACTTGGATCCATTACCCAAACTTGGGGTATCCAACTTCTCATGGCCATAACTCTCTAACCGTGAGGAGTTATGTGATATTCCACATACCACCAGAAATGGAATGACAAGAACTATCCATATAGAATCTCATTACTCCACAATTAAGCATGGGTTATGTTACTCCACAAAACATCTTCCCATGAGGGCTTTCACCATAAGGGAACCACTTTGGAGTTCATCCATCTTTACTTCTTATCAACCATGACAAGACAATAATGATTCATCTTTACATCAAATAATATTGGGTCCATTACCCAAACCTTTGTGTTGTGGGGATTTCTTCAAGGGTTGACATCAATGAATACCAACCTTAATCAACAATCTCCCCCTTTGGCATTGATGGCAACACTCTGAAGCAATATTGAAATCATATCACTCATGCTCCCCCTGGAACCATGCCTCTGTTCTCTATATCTAATAAATTTTCCTTTGTCCTCTACATCTGATAAATATGCTCCCCCTGGAACCATGCCTCTATCATCTTCATCTGACAAATCTCTCCCCCTTTTCCATCAATGGCAAAGGTATCTTTCCATCCGGGGTTGCTCCTCCTGACTGAACTTTCCTCTTATGGTGCTTCCTCATGTACATCTAAGACATATAAGATAAACATTCAAAAAGCATTCATTTTGGAGTAGAAATAACTCCAAGTCTTTGGTGAACGTATTCAAATGCTTCCCGTGGAAGTGGTTTTGTAAAGATGTCTTCCACTTGTTCTTTTGTGCCCACATACTCAACTCTGATGTTATTTTCTACAACCTATTCCCATAGAAAGTAATACTTGATTGGAATGTGCTTCGTCTTGGAATGCATCACCGGGTTTTTTGAGATACTGATGGCACTGGTATTATCACAATATATTGGAATGGGCTCATCATACTCAACCTGTATATCTATCAAATTTTGTTTCATCCAAAGAACATGTGTACAACATGTTGTAGCTGCAATATACTCTGCCTCAGTTGTAGATAGAGATATTGATGATTGTTTCTTGCTTAGCCATGATACCAAACACTCACCTAAGTAAAACGATGCTCCACTGGTGCTTCATTGGTTATCAATACAACCTTCACAATCTGCATCTATGTAGGCAATAAGTGATAGATCTTTTCCTTTTGGATACCATAATCCAAACTCTTATGTTCCTTCGAGATATCTGAAAATCCTCTTTACTACTAATACATGTGATTCCTTTGGTGTTTCTTGAAATCGTGCCACCTGTCCAACTACTTACATTACATCTGGTCTGGATGCTGTCACATATAGTAGGTTGCCAATCATTGACTTGTATTGCCTCTGATCTGTAAACTTTGAATCATCATCTTTGCTCAACTTACAACTGGTTTGCATGGGAGTGATAACTGGTTTGCAATCTTTCATTTCGAACCTCTTTAGCATTTCTTTGATATACTTAGTTTGAGAAATAAACATTCCTTGGTTACTTTGACATATTTGAAGTCTCAGAAAGAAGGATAGTTTTCCAAGTAACGACATTTCAAATTCATTATGCATGTCTTTTGAAAATTTATGGCTTAACCTGTCATCATCACTACCAAAAATAATATCATCAACATAAACTTCAATTAATAAAATATTACCTTGACTTACCTTGATGTAGAGGTTGTTGTCTGCACTTCCTTTTCTGAAACTTGCCTGTTGCAGATACTTATCCAGTCTGGAGTACCATGCTCTAGGAGCCTGTTTGTTAAGAACCAAATACCATCAAACCCTTGAGGTAGGGCAACACCATACAATGGATCCTATTATGGAAGGGATCCTCTCCTGTTCACTTGCCTTTTCGAGGGGGCTTCCTCCTAATGAGCCTCAGCTCCAAATACAATAATTCTCTTCATGTCTCATTACATTGCTTGAACCCCTTTATATAGTGCTACCGTCACCTAAGAACATTCTAGAGGAGGAATCTTCTAGAAGTAGAAACTTCTAAGAAGTCCTCTTACATTTATTATATCTAATTACCCATTTATTATATCTAGCTACCATAGTGGGCCTTATTTAATAATATAGTGGACCTAGTCCACCTTACATTGAATGACCTCCACTATTATCACTATGGGCCCTCT
>ML801807.1:111948-127622 GCA_009831015.1 Picea engelmannii
ATCTAAGGGTAGATCCTAGAGCTTAAACATGTCAAGCCATGAAGGAAATTCAACCAATAAGGCCCCTCTGTTCAATGGAACAAACTTTTCCTTCTGGAAAGTTAGAATGAGAACCTACATAATGTCTTTAGGTGCAGATGTCTAGGATGTGGTAGATACTGGTTATGTAAATCCAGTTGTACTAGCTAATAAGGATGACAAGCTAGAATTTAGTTTCAATGCTAAGGCTATGAATGTTATCTCGAGTGGGCTTGTAGAAGCAAAATTCGTAAAAGTTATGCACCTAGGAACTGCCAAAGAAATGCGGGACAAACTCATTAGCAGTTATGAGGGTAATGAGAAGGCAAAGGACGCCAAGCTTCAAACCTACAGAGTACAGTTTGAACAGCTGAAGATGCGAGAAGATGAAATTGTTGGAAAATACTTTCTGAGAGTTGAAGAACTGGTAAATGCAATGAAAGCACTTGGTGAAAAAATTGAGGAACCTTCTTTAGTTCAGAAAATTTTGAGTTCACTACTAGATAGGTTCAACCTGAAGGTCTCTGCTATAGAATAACTTAATGATCTAAAAACCTTGGAGTTTGATCAACTTCTAGGAACATTGGATGCATATGAAATGAGAATAGTTAAAGATAAACCCACCTCCAGAGAAGCATCATTTAAGGCATACAAGAATGAGGATTCTGAACCTGATGAAATTGAAGCAAAATTTGTGAAGAGACTGAAGAAGGGATCAAGAAAATACAAAGGTAAACTACCTTTCAAATGTTTCAACTGTGGTAAGATAGGTCATTTTGCAAATAAATGTCCTGACAAAAGAAACGATCAGACATGTGATGATGAGGAGAAGCACAAACACAGAAATTTCTTTAAAGAGAATAATTTTAAGAAGAAAATTCTTTGTGTAAACAATGATGATGATCCTTCAGATGATGAAGATAATGACTCCTCTATTGAAGATAAACTAAATGATTTTATGTTTATGGCTATGGGATATTTTGATGATGAACACACAAGAGGTGAAATGGATGATGAAGAAGCTATGGTAGATATGGAAGGTGAACTAATCAGTGCTTTGGAAGAAATTGACAGACTCAGAATTAAGAACAGAAAGAAAAAACAATTGTTGATACAATTCGAGAAAGACAGAAAACGGCCTGATGAGGACTTTTCCCTACTAAAAGTGGAATTAGAAGAGGCAAAGAAAATCGAGGACATTCTAAACAACAGTTATCAGAAAAGAAGGCAAGATGTAAAGCTCTGGAAGAAGAAGTAGTGAAAACTAGAAAAGAGTTGGAGAGGTTTCAAGCCTTGTATCATTAGAATCTGTCAAGTATCAAAGCCTTAGAAGGATTAGCCACCATTCTGAATCAGCAAAGGAATCCAAAGCTGAAAACTAGTTTGGGTTATGAAGAGGGATCAAGTATTGGTCAGCCAAGAAACAAAGAACCTATCAAGTTTGTCAAATCCTCAAACATTGACAGAGAAATTATTGGCATGAAAGAAATCGACCTCCTAAAAGAAGACAGACTTTTCCCAGGTACCAACGTTTTTTCTATGGGTATTGTTTATTTTGTTCTAACTTTGCTCATAAAGATGTAAATTGTTCTTTAAAATTAAATTATGAGCAATTGAGACATTCAAGGTATAGATATCTGCCACAACAAAGAATGAGATAGCCAAGTAACAAATCACCACAGACTGCAAATCACTTGATGGATGGGGAAAGGACACAGGTTAAGCATAACAATCATTATGATCCTTTATTCAATGAACCAGAATGTTACATCTGTCATAACTATGGACATAAATCTATTGACTGACGCTTAAGGAACTATGAACCAGATTTGAATTCTCCTACTGAAAATGTCAAGGTTTGGAAGAAGAAAGAAAGTGACAGGTGTGGATTAGTGTTGTCAGCTCAAAGACAAACGAAACCTTGGTATATAGACACTGGATGCTCCAAACATATGACAAGAGACAAAGGTAAGTTTCTATCTCTAAGTGAAATAAAATCAGGAAACATAACCTTTGGAAATGATGCTCCAGGTAAAATAAGCGGTAAAGGGATGGTGAGTTTAAGTAATGGAAAAGGAAAATCCCAAGATGTTCTACTTGTAGATGGGCTAAAACATAATCTGCTCAGTGTAAGTCAAATGTGTGGCAGAGGATGTGAAGTGGTGTTCACGTCCAAGGACTGCAAGATAAAGTCTGCAAACTCAGGACAAGTGGTGGCCAAAGGCATAAGGACAGAAAATAATATATATGTGTTGAAAGAAGATAGAGAAGAGTGTCATATAAGCAAACATGATGAAAGATGGTTGTGGCATAGGACACTTGGACACCCAAACTTTGACCACTTAATCAAGCTCAAAAATCTTGAGGTAGTAAAAGATCTTTCGAGAATATCGAAGCCCCAAAATTCTATGTGTAAACCCTACCAAGTAGGAAAGCTAACCAGGAGTCAGTTTAAGTCCAAGAACTCTACTTCAACAGAAAAACCACTCCAACTAGTTCATATGGATTTATGTGGACCATCAAGACAGGAAGGCACAGGGAAAGAAAACTACTTCATGCTGATCATTGATGATTACTCCAGACTTACTTGGGTTGCCTTTCCCAAGGAAAAAGCCGAAGCATTTGAGAAGTTTAAAATATTTAAGGCTTTAACTGAGAATCAAACAGGCAAGATATTAAAGGTAGTAAGATCAGACAGAGGAGGAGAATTTATGTCAAGTGATTTCAAGAAATTTTGTGATAATCATGGGATCAAGAGAGAATACACAATCCCAAGAACTCCACAACAAAATGGAGTAGTTGAGAGGAAAAACAGAACAGTGCAGCAAATGGCCAGGTCAATGATGAATGAGAAGAACATTGGTCAAACCTACTGAGTAGAAGCAATACACATAGCAGTTTATGTTCTTAACAAAGCCCACCTCGGGCCACAAAGTGACAAGACACCTTATGAACTGTGGTATGGGAGACCTGCTTCAATCAAACACTTCAAAGTATTTGGGAGTAAATGTTACATAAAGAATAATGATGAGAACCTTGGCAAATATGATGACAAGGCTAATGAAGGTATCTTCTTAGGTATTCTACAAATAGTAAAGGATATAGATTCTATAATAAGAGGCTGCATAAAATGGTTGACTGTATTGATGTAAAAGTTGATGAAGGAATCCTAGCAAGAGAGGTGTACAATAATGAGTCTTCTATAGAGGACACAGCTGAAGCTGAAGATGAACAAGTCCAAGACTCAGAAAATGAAGACTTTGAATCAGATGAAGACACAGATACTCAGACAGACTCAAATCAGCAGACAACTTCAAATTCCTCCTCCAGAATCACTCAAAAGAATCATCCTGCAAGTCAGATAATTGGTGAAAAAGAAAAAGGTGTACAAACTAGGAGAAAGCTAATCATAAACACCGAAAAATCACATGCAGCTTTCATATCCATGCTAGAACCCAAGAATTTTAATGAAGCTAGCAAAGATGACCATTGGGTTAAAGAAATGAATGATGAACTTGATCAAATTGAGAAAAACAATACGTGGGAGATGGTTCATAGACCTGAAGGTAAAAATATCATTGGTTCCAAATGGATCTTTAAGAATAAGTTAAATGAGCAGGGACAAGTTGTCAGGAACAAAGCAAGATTGGTCTATAAAGGCTATGCTCAAATAGAAGGACTGGATTTTGATGAAACATTTGCACCCATAGCAAGATTAGAAGCTATCAAAATATTTCTTGCATATGCTTGTCATAAAAGGTTTAAAGTCTATCAAATCGATGTCAAGTCAGCTTTTTTAAATGGAGATTTAAATGAATAAGTCTATATGGAACAACCAGAGGGTTTTGAACTGTCTGATAACCCTAACTTAGTATGCAAGTTGAAGAAAGATTTATATGGGTTAAAACAAGCCCCTCGTGCCTGGTATCTAAGATTGGATACGTATCTCAAAGACAAAGGGTTCAAGAGAGGAACAGTTGACAACAATCTATATATCAAAACAGAGGATAATGATTTTCTCATTGTGTTGGTCTATGTAGATGACATCATCTTCAGTTGTAATAAGGATTCATTGGTACAATGATTTGCTTCTGCCATGGAGTCTGAGTTTGAAATGTCTATGATAGGTGAACTGTCATTTTTTCTTGGTCTGCAAATTACTCAGAGGTCTGAAGGGATGTTCATTTCTCAAGAAAAATATCTAAGAGAAATGTTGAAAAGGTTTAAAATGGAAGATTCTAAACCTGTGGGCACACCTATGGTTACTGGATGCAAATTAAGCAAGGATGATGACTCACCTAATGTTGATCAAAGTTCATACTGGTCAATGATAGGTAGTCTGTTGTACATCACAGCATCTCGTCCAAACATAATGCATGTTGTTGGGATGGTAGGAAGATATCAGTCTGCACCAAAATAGAGTCATTTGCTAGTGGTCAAAATGATATTCAAATATTTGAAAGAAAAATGAACTATGGCCTATGGTATCCTAAGAATCAGAATTTTCAATTATCATTCTACTCAGATGTTGATTGGGCTAACTGCATGGATGAAAGGAAAAGCATGAGTGGAGGTGCATTCTTCTTAGGAGATTCTCTAGTAGCATGGTTGAGTAAAAAGCAAGGTTCCATTTCTTTATCAACTACAGAGGCAGTGTACATTGTTGTTGCTACCTGTTGCACTCAGGTATTATGGATGATTCAGACACTTGTAGACTTGGAGGTAAAATACGTTGCACCGATCCCAATTCATTTTGATAACACTAGTGCTATCAGTGTGTCCAAGAATCCTATATTCCACTCCAAGACCAATCATATTCCCATAAAATACCATTTTTTGAGAGAGCAGGTCACCAATCAAATTGTTCAGGTCCATTACATTCCAACCATAGAACAAATTGCAGATAGCTTTACTAAACCCCTAGCCAAGACACCATTTGTATATCTCCGACAGAAGTTGGGTGTCATCCTGTCTCACACCTAAGAGAGTCCATCCTATTAGAGGGAGTTTTGTATTGATTGAATATCTGATACCTCCTAAAAATACTGCAATAGCTCAGGGGGATCATGTTTTCTTTGAAATTGATGTCAAAGGGGGGAGAAAAGGAATGGTCTGGACCGGATGCTACAGTCGGAGGTCCAAACAGATTAGCGCAGTCGTTCAGGGTTGCCATCAATGCCAAAGGGGGAGATTGTTGGCATGTTTACAGGCAAGTGTGCTTGTCATTGATGGCAAGATCAAACTATGCAGGGATGGAAAAACAGGGACAACGTAAGCCTGGGAGTTGAAAGAGTCGAGACTCTTCATCATCAGGAGTCCCAGAATCGTGAAATGCGAAACACCGAAATCCCGAAAGCAGGAGGACAGTTTTGGATACCAGGAGTTGGAAGAGTTGAGACTCTTCATCATCAAGAGTCTCGGAATCGTGAAATGTGAAACACTGGAATCCTGAAAGCAGGAGGACAGTTTCAAATACCAGGAGTTGGAAGAGTCGAGACCCTTCATCATCGGGAGTCCTGGAAGTGCCGAAATGCGAAACGACGAAAATACCGAAATAGGCACATCAACCAGAGTTTTTGATACCGGGAGTTGGAGGAGTCAAGAATCGAGACTCTTCAACATAGGAGTCCTGAAGTGTCAAAATGCGAAATGTCAAAAATCCTAAAATAGGCACATCAACTGGAGTTTCGTATACCAGGAGTTGGAGGAGTCAAGAATCGAGACTCTTCAACACAGGAGTCCCGAAGTGTTGAAATGTGAAATGCCGAAAATCCTGAAACAGGCACATCAACTGGAGTTTTGGATACTAGGAGTTGGAGGAATCAAGAGTTGAGACTCTTCATCACAAGAGTCCCGAAGTCGTGAAATGTGAAACGTCGAAACACATTTTTGTGTAGATTTCAGATACCGGGAGATGGAGCGTCAAAACACTTCATCACAAGGAATGTCGGAATGCTAAAATGTCGAAATGCGAAAAAAACCTTTTGGTGTTGGTTTCGGATACCGAGGGTTGGAGTGTCAAAACACTTTGCAACAGGAATGTTGAAATGACGAAATGCATTTTCAAATAAAGCCTTGGTCACCACCGATGGTCACATCGTCGAAGAGTTGTAGAGAAGAGATCGAAGAAACAAGCCCCATTTCAGATTTTTGGGGATCATGACATGGAGCGTCAAGAAACTTTACCACAGGAATGCCGAAATTATGAAATGTCAAAATGCGGAATGGAAAAATAAACGCAAGACCCTACGGATCCAATCCAACGGTGTAGGTGAATTTGAATATGATCAGAGGGCTATTGTTGCACTTCGCAATGTAACTACTAGAAACGACTAATGGTTTCTACCAGAGGACTCGAAGATACTTCAGGGTGACCACCAGAGAAGATGAAGTGTTTCGAGATATATTCCAGTGGAATGAAGACTGTTGATAGAGGCTATTGACAGATGTAAGACGGTTGGAGACTGGAACTACAACAGAGGGAATGAGCTCGACTGTGACAGAGAAGACGAAGAGTGTCAACTGTTGGAGAGGCTAAGGAATCTCGGCATAACAGCCAGTGATGATGGATGCATGGGTTAAGCCACCAGAGAAGATGAAGAGTCGAAATGATGATCAGGCAGAGCACTCACTGTGAAGAGCATGCAGAAGCATTGCGCATAGGGGATGCACAAGGTGCATAGAGACTATAAGAATGCATAAAAAAGAAGAGATAAGAGTTGTTGTTGAGAGTGATTGAGGCGTGTAGAAGGAGGCAGAGTGAATCAGCTGAAATGAAAAGAAGATGAATGGTGCATAGAAGGGACATGGCGCACAGAGAATAAGAAGTAGAAGAACATAAAGCGTAAGGAATGTGTGCAGGAAGACATTGATGCAGACAAAGCAGGGCAGTGTAGCAGAACAGTGATGAGATTGGTAATCCATTGATGAACATTATATCACTGTAATTAGTTTCAGTAGTAAAGATTTATATTTCAGGGTGGTTGGGAGGTGTTAGGGAGGACTATTGTCCTCTGAGGTTCAAGTGGGTGCTTGAACACAGGGAGTTGTAGCTTCCATCTGGTTGTAGCTAGAGAAACCAGGGTGGCAGGGTGGTGCAAGGGAGAAATGTTGTTCTCTGTTATACAGGTCGGTGCCTGTCTGACTGGAAGTTGGTGCTTCCATCCAGTTGGTGTTGGAACACATAGGGAGTTGTTACTTCCTTCTAGTGGGTGCCAGAGAAACCAGGGAGTCGATGCTTCCTTCTAGTGGGTGCTAGAGAAAACAGAGAGTTGGTTCTCTTAGCAAGTTGTAGCTTGAAAAACATAGGTTGTAGCCTCATTATGAGTTGGTGCTCATAAGTATGATAATGTACAGAATGTAAATATTACTTATCATATAAAGAAGAAGAGGCTTTTACCCTTTATGGGTTTCCTCAGAAAATATTTGTCTCTGTGTATCTCATATGTGTGAATGATGTTGAATGTACTATTGCTTACTTCCCTGCATTATTGTGATTGTCATTGAGTTCTCTATAAAGAGTTTCAAAAAGCATAATTGTTTAAGCAAGGTTACAACTTATTCACCCCCCCCCCTCTCAGTTGTCCAACATCCTTGAGGTGGGATACCCCTCCTTCCCCGCCCAGTTTAATCTGGTCTGGTTTAAAGAGGATTATTATCGGGCTCTGGTTGAAAGTAACTAGGTGCACCTTTCCTCTTCGAATGGCCCTTCCTATATGAGCCAAATTCTCAAAAATATGGCTAGAGTCAAGGCCTCCACCAAACTTTGGTTGAAGTCCTATATGGAAAATTTCCAAAGCCGAGCTAAGAGAAGCTAAAGATAATATCACCATTTTATATAAAGAATTGGTAGGAGGCCCCCTTTCCAACGTTCAACTTCTGTCATTAAGATCCCTTGAATTTGTACGAAAATTCATTATGAAGAAATAAGAATAGACGTGGATATTGAAGGTGATTTAGCTTAAAGTAGGGGACAATAACTCTGAATTCTTCCACAATTGTGCCAATTTTAGGAAGAATATTAATACCATTTGGGAAATAAAAGCAGTCATTGGTTCGATGGTAGATTCATTGAAAAAGAAGGTTTTGGAAGGTGTTCCTCACTTCCAAACATTATTCCAAGCTCGCAGGGGTTGTCCCATTCAAGATATTTTGCAGGTTAATTTCAAATTTTCAATTAGTGGCCAACGAAGAAATGAATATCTCTCTTGGGGAGGAAGCATCGAAGCTCGAGGTGCTCGCATCTCTTTCCTCTATGTAGAAAGGGAAAATCCCTGACCCAGATGATTTTACAGTTGAATTTTTCGTCAGCTTTTATTACCTTATTAAGGAGGATTTATTAAGGTTGTCAAGGAGTCTCAAATTTTAGACAAAGTGAGAGGTTATTTCAATTCAACTTTCATAGCCCTAATCCCCAAAACTTCGGATAGAGATTCCTTTGGGGATTATAAGCCCATTTCCTTCTACCATTTGGTTTATAAAATAATAACGAAAGTGATTGCTAGTAGACTTAATCTTATTCTTAATGACATAATTTCAAAAGAGCATTTTGGGTTCTCAAGACACAGACAAATTCATTATGTTGTCGCAATAGCACAAGAAGTTCTCCATTATGACAAAATGTCTAACCAGTAGGAAAAAATCCTCAAATTGGAACTCTCCGAGGTCTATGATCACGTCAGTTGGACCTTTCTTCGTCTTGTTCTTATCCAAATTGGGATGGCCCTTCTGGTGGTTAATTGGATAATGGGTTTCATCCAATCTGTCTCCTTTGCAGTTCTGATCAATGGTGCTCCCTCCAAATTCTTTCAGGCATCACGAGGGTTGAGGCAAGGATGCCCTCTTTCACATTTCTTATTATTTTTAGTAGTTGAATCCCTAAGTAAATTGTTAGCGGAGGTGAGGAGGTCTAGGGAAATTGGTGTATTAAAATTTTCCGATCAAGAATCAATTTCCACATTTTATTCGTGGATGATGTCCTATGTTTCATTAAAGGATGTTTCAGGGACCTCTATACTTTAAAAAGGGTGATCGAGTTCTTTTGTAAGGCCATTGGGATGGAAATAAATTACTAAAAATTCAAGATGCTCTCTTCTTTACTTGCAACCCATGAACATCAATTGATTTAAAACCTCTTTCCCTTTGAAATTAAGAACCTGGAGCCTAGTCTCAAATAGCTCAGATTTTATATCAAGCTAGATAACTATAGATTTTTCAACTGATTGTGGTTGGTAAAAAGGTGGAGGCATGAGTCTCATTATGGTTCAATCACTTATTTTCAAGAGAGGGAAGACTTTTCTCCTGAAGTATGTTCTCGAAAGTAACTTGGTGTATTGGACATCCATTGTTGCGGTTCCTAAGGGAATTCTGACTAAAACAGAGAAATGATTTTTCAATATCTTTGGTTTGGCTCTCACCAATTTGGAGGCATCCCTTTGGTCAAATGGAAAAAGTTGGCCACCCCCAAAGAGTTGGGAGGATGGAGCCTCAAAAAAATTTACATTTTTTCTCAAGCCCTCACAGCCATAAGCTTATGGAGACTGGTGGATTGCGATTTGCTTTGGGGACAAGTTATGAAATCTAAGTATCTTCCCAGGATGTCAATTTTAGATTGGTTTAGAATGCCAAAACATTTGCCCAAAGGTACTATTTTATAGAAAGTGCTTGTGTCTACCTTTCCTTTGGAAGGTCAATGGATTGCTTGGTGGGTGGGCAATGGGAGACAAATTCGCATTGGCAAATATCTGTGGATAGGGGTTGATGAATTAATATTCTCTAATTCACTCCTTCAATCCATCCACTCATCTAATATCCTTTCCTTAGCAGATGCAAGAGCTCAGGTCCCTCAGATCAAGGGAAGATCTAGTTGGAAATATGTCACCTTCCTTGGTCTGGAGGGGTCCAAGGAGAAGGCATGGAACCACTTCATAGGGATCCTAGTTTCCAACTTCATTTTGTTGCAAGACAATGAGGTTGACACCCTTTGTTGGTGGAAAACTGCCAAAATTGGGGATTATACGACACAAATAGGCTATAATTTCTGGATGGAAGATCGGTTGTGGTAGAAAAAAATTGGTGATGGAAATTGTTGTGGAAAATAAATGCACCCATAAAGAACAAGATCAATCTTTGGATGGAATTAAAAAATAAGTTGATAACCTAGGAAGTCGGAATAAAACGGGGGTGGATTGGCCCAAATATGTGTGTCCTATGCAAGAACCATGAGGAATATGTTGCTCACATTTTCATTACTTGTGTTTATGCAGAAAAAAGTGATGTGGATTGTGCAGTTCGAGCTCAAGCCAACATCTCAATGGAACATGTTTTGTTTGGAGGATTTCTTAAAAGATTGGTTGGCGAATAAAGCAGTTAAAAATTTCTAGGGCATTCCAGGTTTCTTGATTTCAAGTATCCGGTGGGCGTGAAACTCCAACATTTTCAGAGATGTGGTCATTCCCCTCGAAGTTACAACAGACATTATTTTGAAATTATTCAAAGGGTTTATGTTGGATATGAAAATTAAGAACCCAATGATTCCATCTATGTCGGAGGTAGACTTTGGTGTTCCTTGTGGATTCTTTGATGGGTCCTGTCAAGGTCACCCCCCAATTTGCGGTGTTGTTTTTGTCTTATTTATGAGCCAAAATCAATATCTACATATTCGTTGTGCTCCTGAAACTGGTACAAACAATAAGCAAGAATTTATTTCCTTATGGACTTTGTTGGAGGCAACATTAAAAAAAGAGGTGAAGAAACTCCAGGTTATGGGAGATTCCAAAGTTGTGATCAATTGGGCCAACCAGAAGTCAGATATCAACTCCTTTGAGTGCCTCTCCTTCAGTCATATCCTCCACGTGTTAAACTCCAAAGTCGATGAATTTTCAATGGAGGCCATGTCTCTTCTTGTTGGAGACATGGGTTTCTACTGATTTTTTGATGGGAAGGAGACTCAATCTATGGAATTTCAATTTTGGTGATATGCTTCCTCTCTCCTAACTGATGTTTTGTAAAATTGAACAATTTGTTATATTTTTTGGCACTTGGTGAAATAACTAGATGTACCGATTGTATATAATTATAAAGTTAAATTTTTGTAGTGGTAAGGTAGTATTCTCTTGTGGACAGTTTTTTTTTCGTTTGTTAAAAGTGGTCTCCTTTTTTTAGACATGAACATGTATATTCTACCTCATGAATATAACGTTTTTTTTCAATGGAAAAAAATGTTGTATCTAAATTAAATTTCCATTTGTTATTGGATGCTTCTGATTGTAACCTCTCAAACATTGAATAGTATTCATATTCACTAACTATGTCTACCCATCACTTTGTGAATGAAAGGCATGTAATCTCTTTATTTTAGTATCCAATTCTCCCACAATGAAGTCCAGAATACTCTGAGGAATCTAGTATCTGATAAGAACCAAATATCAATATAGCATAGAAAAACCTCAGAATAAGTACTCAATGTCTTGAAAAAGAGATAAATTCAGATAATAATCCTCTTCGAGGGGGCAACATCCTTATGCCCACATAAATGTACAATTCCAAGATGATTCCAAACGAAAATGTCTCCTTGGTATATATAGGAGACTAGGAGGTATAATTACAACTAATGGAATAAATCCGACATAACTAAAATAACATTACTAATGTAATATGCCCCAATTAAGGGGTAATGAGCCAATATTAGGGATTAATATGCCCCTCCCCTTGATACAACTGTTGTCTGCAAATTCTGAGTAACTATGGATGCTTCTGTATAAAAGACTCATCTTCCCAAGTGGAATCTTCAGCCGGTAGTTTCCTCCATTTAATGAGATACTCTGAAATGGCTTCAGGCTCCAATATGATTTTTCCTTCCTCGTCAAGTTCTGGCAATATAGTTTGAACTGGTATCTTGTCGCCTATAACCTTCTTTAAGCATGAAACATGTAAAACTAGGTGTACTCGTGAAGATGCAGGAAACTCCAATTTGTATGCCATAGTACCAATCATTTGCAACACCTTATAAGGGCCATAGTACTTTGGTGATAATTTATTATCCTATTTGGCTTGCTTGAGGAACATCTGCTTGTATGGTTGTAGTCTTAAAAACACCCAATCCCCTACTTCAAAAGTTATTTCACTACGATGTTGATCTGCTTGTTGTTTCATGCGATTATGTGCCATGGTCAGGTTGTCTTTTAAGATTTGGAGAACTTGTTGTTGATGCTCGATGTGATCTTCCACTGCTTGAACCTTAGATTTTTATTTTAGAGAAGAAGTGATGGAAGGAGGGTGGTATCCATAGAGTGCCATAAATGGTGTCATTTTTGTTGTAGTATGAAAGGAAGTGTTATACCACCATTCTGCCAAGGGTAACCATTTGAACCATTGTGTTTGTTTATCAGAGACAAAGCAACGAAGGTAGCCTTCCAGACATTTGTTCACTATCTCGGTTTGTCCATCAGATTGAGGATGATAGGATGAGTTATCAGCCAATTGAGTACCCAAACAAGAAAATAATTATGTCCAAAAATGTCCAGTGAAGATGGGATCTCTATCACTTACAATAATCTTTGGGTTTCCATGTAGATTTTGAACTGTCTCTATGAAAGCGGTGGCAATTGTACTAGCTTTGAAGGGATGAGAGAGTGCACAAAAGTGTGTGTACTTGGTCAGTCTATCAACAATCACCATGATGAAACTCTTTCCTTTAGACTTCGGTAACCCTGTGATGAAATCCATGGAAACCTCCTCCCAGCACTGACTTGGGATGGCTAATGGTTGTAAAAGACCTGGGGTCTTAATTATTTCCACCTTATTTTGTTGGCAAACCAAACATTCTGCCACAAACCTTTGAACATCAGTTTTAAGTCCATCATGTTAGCTCCCAAAATGAATCAATCAATGTTTTTCATTTTGTAGGTGATACCGTGGTCATTAATAGGATTCTTTATAAATTTTTAGATTTTAGAAGTATCAAAACATAGGATTTAAGATTTTATCTTAGAAATAAATTGATCCTCAAAAGATCTTTTCAAAATTTTGAGAAAAATCTTTTCAACAGCTAACGTATGTTGTGAAGTTGAAGTTAGTTGGTGAAAGCCTCAGGTTTCAATGGTTAAGGTGTACTCCCCACAGCAAGTAAGCTGGTGAAAGCACTTACTGTTGTAAATATCAAAAGGAAACTTCAGCAATTGTTATAGTGACCATATTTGTCCTATGCATGCACACCTCGAGGAATTATTGACTCGGGTGGATATTCAAAGGAAGAAATACAGTTTTTACAGAAGCAGATGGAATGTGAGGAGCATCTCTTTTTACCTTTTTTCAGCAACGATGGAAGTAGGAAAATTACTCGGGATGAGCTTCAATGAATCTGCGAGGAATTTGGTCACCTGAAGTTCAAACATCAAATGTCGGCAATCATCTTATGCAGCTGCTGAAGGATAATTACTACTCTGCATAGTTTTCTTCTCAAAGATAAAACAAAATTTTCACCAGCGCAGAAGGCAGAATTATAACCAGTTAGCTGATGAAAAGCAGAGCTTTCATCAGCTAACTACCAAATCTTAAGGCAAAATAGCTGGTGAAACCTGAGATGGCCAGAGAAAGATTATTTTTGCCCATATCGAAGTTTTACTCAGCCAAATCTCTTGAAAACTCTTTCTAAAGATAGATATTGAATTATAAAGGCAAATCTAAGATCCACTTTTGATATTAAAGAGTTAGAGGAAGTATTCAAGTTGTTTTGGCACCTATTTTGGAGGCAGTAAATCAGGGTTTTTTCCAAAATTAGCAAATTCGAATTTCAACTTTCTTAAGAGTCATCAAACAACCTTGGAAGGCTTATCTTCACTACCAGCAGGGAAAACACCGATGCTAGCTCTTGCTCCCGTGTTTCAACTCCATGCGACCTACATAGCAACAAGAACATACAAATCAAATCAAAGCTAGCTCAAAAGCATAACAACAGCCACAAAGGAGTTTTTATTAAAATTCACATGCCAGAAGATCATATAGATATCGATTCCCATTTCGAAACATTACAAAAATATTGATCGTGGCAGCAAGTCTGCAACAATTTGCAACAAAAGTTATAAGGGTATTATTGCAGTTAATATCTGTAAAGCCTCATTCAACAAGATGGTTTCCTTTATTCTTGCATGTTGGATCAAAGAGTACATATACTGTCAAAACTTCAAAGGACACTATGAATAATGCTAGTATAAGCATGAATGATAATTAGACAGTAATTTTGGAATTTGTTTTGGCATATGATAACCTCATTAATAGTATGCTCTGTTTTGATATCATCAATGATGAAGATTTTGATTACTTTTCCAAAGGGGAAAAACATTGGGTCACATTTCATTTGAGGCAGCTACAAGATTGGTTTTTCTACCTGGATATAACCTACAGGGAACGAGCATGAAGGAACGAAGTGTCAAAGACCAGGTGGGAATACTTAGATGTTAGCGATCAAATAATTCATTTTGAAATTTGTTTGAAGAATGATGCCTAATATTGCGGGTAACTTTTGATTACCTTCCTGAGCTCCAAATGCAGATTTGAAAGCACCATTGGAAAGCTTAGGATTTCTAGATGTCGATTGACTATTCAAGCATGTAAAACAGACTCTCCACAACTGAGAAATTTGATTTTAAAACATTTGTGCTTTCACCAGCTAACTCGTCTTGAACTTTGCTAGTTAGCTGGTGAAAGCTCTGCTTTTCACCAGCTAAGGAGCGTATTTTTAGGTAAATAAGCTGGTGAAAGCCTGTCACGGCCAGAATGACCGAATTTTTTCCCAGATCAGGATTTTTTGAGTTTGAATGGTTTGAAACCGCTTCAAATGGATAGTTTTTGAATTATCAAGTCTAATTCAATGGCTATTTTTTATGGATAAGGGAAAGAAAAGGTGTTTCAATCGATTTTGGTATCTTTTTCAAAGGTAGAAAATCAGGGTTTTTGCACACTTCACCAAATTCGAATTTTATCTTTGGAGGACCAAATCAAACAGCCTTGGGAGGTTAAAACTGCACTTCATCAATAATCTACTACTCTTAGAGATCATTAGATAGGATCTTTTCCTATTTTGTTTTGATTTTCCATTTTTAGTAATCTAGATCCATTTTTATAGGATCTCATCCTACACTTGTTGTATCTATTTTGATTTAACTATTTTTAGCAAATCTGATCCATCTTTCAAGGATCTAGATTTCATCTTGTAAGGCTATAAAGCCAAATACATTTGGAGCACCAAAGGGTTCAAAAGCTGGATACTTTGGCTATGTACTTTGACTCTGTTATGTTATATGAATCACAGTCTTCTTTGGTTATTATATATCAGTGTTTTCATATACTCCACTACTCTGTTATTTAATTCTGTTCAACTTAGTTATTCAGAATTGTTATCTTCTGGTATAGCTCATGAATATGAATTAGATGTTTCTTTACTGTCTTGTATGACCCTACATCTCTTGTACTTGGTTATCTTGAATGGTATTCTTCACACCTTTTTATCTACTATAACTGATATCTGGTCTCTCAAAGCACTGGTTTATTTAGATGCATAACAAGTTGTCATTTTCTTAGCCTTCTCAGTTATCCCATTGTTCCACACATACTTTGATTATTAAATTTCTTAAGTTACCAAGCATTCTTAGCCTACA
>ML801807.1:131238-147149 GCA_009831015.1 Picea engelmannii
ATCCCAATGAAGTCCATGGATATGCTTTCCCATGGCCTTGTAGGAACTAGAAGTGCACTATATAGTCCTTGCTTCATGTCACCGGGCTTGATAATATAACATAAATACCATACCTCTGATAAATTTAGCTTCTTCTTCTTGCATTTTCACCAACAAACATACCTCTACAAGTTATCCATAGTATTCCTTATACCAAAATGACTAGCAACCTTGGGAGTGTGAGCCTCCCTTACTAGTGGAATTCTTTTTTCCTTTGGAACACAAAGCTTCCCCATCTTGTATAGTAATCCATGTTAGAGATAATAATCAACATTTGTTTGTTCTTTTTGTCCTTGTCACTATTTATACACCCCCTTGATGTCTTCATCTTCCACATACTCATCTTTGTATGCTTTATGGGTGAAGGGATCTGTGTGCATAATGGCTCCTAGAGAAATTATTTTTGGTGATGGTGGATTTGATAGAACATCAACAAACTTGTTGGTTGTGACCTTCTTATATTTAATCACTAGATGCAATCGTTGCATAAATCCATCTATTTATGGTGTCTCATTTGTTGGAGCTTACTCTTACCTTGCAAGTATAGTATATGTTGGTGATTAGTATGGATGATGGTCTTCCTACCCAATGGATAGTGCTTCCACTTTTTTGTTGTTTGAACCAAGGGATAGTGTTCCTTATCATATGTACGATAGTTCAGTGTTGCTCCATGGAATAACTATGAGTTATAGTAGACTGATCTCCCCCCTTGCATTAATAATATGCCCATAGCATACCCACTAGCATAAATTTACATTTCAAAATACTTTTGCAAGTTAGGTGGTGTTAGGATCGGGGCTCAACCAATCTTCTATATTTTAGTTCTTCAAAGGATTTCCATTGCTTCGTATCCCAATGGAAACTCTTATCGCTAGCTATTATAGCATGAAGTGGTGCTACCACAATTGACACTGATGATATGAACTTTCTTAAATATTATGCAACACCCACAAAACCCCTAACTTTTATGATAGTAGGAGTGGGCCATATGAGGATGGCCTCTATATTGGTAGGATCAATCTTGAACTTTCCTTCACCATTCATATTCCTTGAGTATGCCAAGCACTACTTATCAAACTCACACTTCTTTATGTTTACTAATCAATGGTGTTTCCTTTATGTCTTTGACACTCACTTCATATGCAACAAGTGCTCCTCCCAAGTGGGATTATAGATCAAAATGTGGTTGAAATAAACTATGACAAATGAATCTAGGAATGGATGAAACACGTCATTCATTAAACAATAAAAGTAGCTATGCCATTAGTCAAACCTAAAAGCATTACGAACCACTCATAAATCCCTTGCTTCATCTTGAAAGTGCTCTTTCAAGTGTCTTTTTACTTGATTTGGGCTTTGATGATATCCATATTAAAAATCCAACATGAAGTCCTTTACATGTTGCAATGATCTAACAATTCATAGCTGAATGATAAAGGGTATCAATTCTTGATAATGGCCTTGTTTAGAGCTATGTATTTAATAAACAATTCTCCAAGTCCTATCCTTCTTTGACACCAAAATGATCAAGGAATTGAATGGTGAGGTACTTGGTCTTATGACCCTTTTATCCAACAATTATTGCCACTAATTCTTCACTTCATACGTGATCCAGGTGGATATCGGTGGCCACCCACCTTTTCCAACTGGCTCAAAACAGTTTTCTGGCAATTTTGGTAATTTACTATTTTTGGCAGTTTTTCAAGTCCTGAACTTCAGGAGTCGTTTTGAGGCCCTAAACGACGTTTTTTTTGGTATCTATGATCAAAAAATTTCATCATGATATTTTCTACAAATAATTGTATTCCTTGGATAGATCTTTCTAACCATGTATCGTATGCATCAAACAGAGATAGTATGCCAAAGTTACGACCCCGGGAAATTGATGTACCAATTTACCCCGACATGGCCCACATGACTTTTGGCGCTTCATCTCCTAGGGTTAGGTTTTTGGATGTCTAGGGTTTTTTGCATTCTTGTTTATTGTAAAAAGGACTTAAGAGCCTCATTGTAACCATTTTCTTGTGAATGCGAGTAGCCGTCACATCTCTTCTCAGAGATAAGTTGTCACCATTTTAGCGAGTCTTTCACTGTGTATTTTTATAGTCCCTGTACATTTCTTTCATGGATAGAAATTGTGTATTATTGTATCTCTATGTTTATGGTTGCATCTCTGATAAATTTCTTTTATATTATTGGATATCCGCGATATCTCTGTGCATTTATTTATTATATCTCCGCTCTCATTTCGTGCCGAAAATAATCTGGATCAGTGGTATTAGAGCAGGTTGCTCTTGATCATTTTTCAGTGCATGTCCCCGATGAGGTCTGAGTATAGCAAGTTGGGTCTTGAGCTTGTCTCTCTTGAAGACAATCACTCTCGCACGCCCAAGAAACCCTCCATGGCGGAAGAAAAGAAAAACGACGGAATAGACGATTCTATCAATCTGTTGCTTGAGCAAGCTTTCACGTGACAAAGGGATGAAATGATGGAGAATTTTTCCCACGTCCTTCAATGCCTATCGATAGCAACAGGCGCATATTCATCAAACTACCAATTTGGAAGCACCTCTCCTTTCAAGGTACAGGTTAATTTTGATATTCCCATATTTGAAGGTCAGATAGATGTGGATGCCCTAGACAAATGGTTAAATCTGTTAGAAGGTTATTTCTCTGTTCATAATTTTTTTGACAAGGAAAATATCACCTTCACACTCCTTAAATCTCTCCCCCATGTCAAACATTGGTGGGAAACTTACTGGGAGAAAAGTTCTACAGAGGAGTCTGGAATATATGGGGTTGAGCCCACTTGGGATTTTTTTTTGGATGCGGTAAAGGAACAGTATTACCGTGTTGGAAACTATGAGGACCAGTACATGAGATGGACCACACTGTGGCAAGAGAGGGGCCAAGCAGTGCCAGAGTTCACCAATACCTTCCATACCTTGCGCACCAAGCTAGGTATCAAAGACTCTGAATGACATTTGGTTCTGAAATACCATGGGGCTCTACACAGATACATCCAAATTGAAATGGATTTTTTGGACATCTCATCACTCGGTGCTACTTATCGATATGTTGTTAAAATCGAGCAGAAATTTAATCACTAGAACAAATAGGAGTTCGAGTCTGCAAATCCGCAAGAACCAAAGTATGATAAATACAGTCCTAACAAATAGTCTCCCGAAAACCAATCCAAGCCATAAGAAAAGAAGGGTCACGGGAAGACAAAGGACACCAGAAAATGGTGCGATTTCTACAAAATACCCTGGCACAACATCGATGAATGTCGCTCAAAACAGTCATTGGTGGTTGAGATCAAAGACAAGAAGTCGAACCCTGATTATGAATCTGATTATGAAAATACTGGTAAAAGACAGATTATCGACACCAACCCCACTGTTATTGTCGTGACTGCAACAATTCAACCAAAAGAACCAACAGATCCTAAAGAGCGAGAGTGCCTTTTTCATTCACAGATGTGGGTGAAGGGGAACCCGCTACATTTTATTGTTGATAGCGGAAGCCAGAAGAACCTCATCTCAGCAGAGGTCATCAAATAGTTAGGATTGTCGACAACACCACACCCGCAGCCATACAACATTGGGTGGCTTCGCCAAGGATGATATCTTTGTGTCAGCCAGCAGTGTCGATTGTCATACGACATCCATCCCTTCAAGGATGAGGTATTATGTGATGTTTTCCCATTGGATTTATGTGATGTTGCCCCATTGGATTTCTGTGATGTTCTCTTGGGCCAACCATACATGTTGAAGCGCCATGTTGTTTATGAATCTCGACCCCATAGTGTCATTGTTACTTTGGGGGGTCATCTCTACAAAATACCATAGGTAGTTCCAACTACTGTCCCACCTAAACAGTTCCGCAAGGTAGTATCTCATACTACAAAATTCAGCTTCTTCACAATATGTTCAAAGGGTGAACAGAAGGATATTGCAACCACTACATCCTAGGCCCAAGCACCCTATATCCAACAGAAGCAGGTCGACAATATTGTAGCAAACTGTAAAGATTCCTTCTACACACAGGCACCTCATGTAGCCAGACTAGTTAAAAAGGTCCAACCCTTCCAGCCACATGTTTGTGACAACCTTCAACCATCTAAGCAATGCAACTTCCCCAACAAGGAAAGAAACTCTTCAAGATGCAGATTCAGCAAATGATTTTTCCTCTCCCCCGGGCACTCAACGCAATGGAGACCATTGCCTCCTAAGGAGGTAGGATTGATATAGGTGAATATCGATGGCCACCCACCTTTTCTAACTGGCTCAAAACAATTTTCTGGCAATTTTGGTAATTTACTATTTTTGGCGGTTTTTCAGGTCTTGAACTTCCGGAGCCGTTTTGAGGCCCTAAACGACGTTTTCAACAGTTGTATTCCTCATATAGATATTTCTAACGATGTATCATATGCATCAAATAGAGATAGTATGCCAAAATTACGACCTCGGGAAATTGATGTACCAATTTACCCTGACGGGGCCCACATGACTTTTGTCGTTTCATCTCCTAGGGTTAGGTTTTTGGATGTCTAGGGTTTTTGACATTCCTGTTTATTATAAAAAGGCCTTCAAAACCTCATTGTATTCATATTCTTGCAAATGCGAGTAGCCGTCACATCTCTTCTCAGAGATAAGTTGCCACCATTCTAGCGAGTCTTTCACTCTGTATTTTTACAATCTCTATACATTTCTTTCATTAATAGAAATTATATATTATTGTATCTATGTGTTTATGGTTGCATATCTCATACATTTATGTTATATTATTGGATATCTGCGATATCTCTGTGCATTTATTTATTATATCTCCGCTCTCATTTCGTGCTGAAAATAATCCAGATCAATATGACTCTAATATAGATTGTTTGTACAATTCTATATTTGGTAAAGGAGAGTCTAGTAATGATTATATCATGTGTCCCACTTCCCTCTTGGGTAGCATTCCTTTTGGATCTTGAAATGCTCTTTCTATGCTTTCAAAATCTCTTCTAATTGACAATTTTGTTCATTCATACATCCTTCAAAGGTGCCTCTCACACTTACGGAATTGGTGTCTTTTTTGTTTTGTCTCAAGAAAACAAGTATATACTTCTTGGTTGCGTTGATCAATCTCTTAGATTGGTGTGGACTCACCAAAGAGATCTTATATTTCCCCTTGTGTGCATTGATAATAAATAATTTACCAACCTTGAATAGGTAGTATTGGTTGGCCCCTCGCATGAAGATAGTATCCCTCATATATAGGGCATACGAAACATTACACCACAAACATTAAGAGGTAATACATAAACTTCTATTCCATCCATCAAATTGGCATTCCTAGCAAATCTAGGCTTACACTATATGGTACCTTTTAACTATAAATCCTTATTCACCCAACCTAAAGGGTATGGATGAGGGTTATATGCATTTCTAAACCAAGCTTACTTACAAGGTCCTCTACAATGAGGCCTTCTTATGTTCCATAATCGAACAAAGTGTTTACCTTGTTGTTCTTTCTCTATATCTTGATATGGAAACCTTCACGTTCATTCTTTTATAGAAATCCCTAAGTTATTGGCATTGCAAAGAGGAACGTAGTTTCTCTCCCGACGCAGGAGGGAGAGGGGGACTTTTTCTGAACCAGTATTTGTCCCACCTCCAACAAGTATTGGAGACTAAACTAGTTGGTCATGTTGTGATAGGCGTAGGGTGAGCTACATCAATAGATGTTGCATACAATAGTGTTGTCATCAAGTCCTCCTATTTGTGATGGAGGTTATTTAAGATTCTCTTTCTCTACATTGTTGTGTAGACGATATTTTCATCCACATCAAAGTTGTTTTCTATCTCCCTTACCACTTCCATCAGATGATTCTTCTTCTTGGATTGCCCCTATTTGTAACTCATGTAATTCAACTTTGGATGTAGTTTCCAACATTTTTCTTTTGTGTGACCAAATTCGATGTTGCAATAGTCATAGTGGTTATTCTAAGGTTCCTTGCACAAATATGCAATAGTGGCAATGATACTATTTTTCCCTTTTCCTTTTTTCTTCTTGCCCTTGTTGCAAACTCCATTTTAGTCTCATTGATCCAAACCAGTTTGTTGCACCCTTTTCTTGTTAGATTTAATGCACTAACCCTATACACAAGGTTCATCAATGGTCTTGGGTTTGAATAGCATAACTTGCCTCTTCCTCTCACTATGAAGAGCACCCTCTACTTTTGGAACTTGATAGTGTACTCTTGTATAATTTATGTTTCCATATATTGATAATGGTGCCATTGAATCATATGGTCCTCTTCAAACCTAATAGGGTAAAAATGACACTTGAAAGGGTCTATGAATAATTTTCACTTACTTATTCATGGGTCACCCCCCCCCACGGTAAATCCTTGATACGTCTCTCCCGCCAAATTTGTGCATGACCTTTTATCTTCGATGTTTCAAAAGTGATTTTTTATTCCTCTTGTACATATGCACATTGAAAAAGACTTCTAATCATTGCAACCAATGATTCAACTTCAATGCATTTACCTTAACTTCATAGGGCTTTATCTTTACTTCACTTCCATCTTAAACAGGGGCTACAAAAATTGGTCAATGGAATCCCCTTTTTCGAGCTTTAGTTCTCCCTTTATCTTTCCTCGTCTCCTCGTGATATTTTGGTTTCTCATGAGACTCTGGTTCTTTGAAAATGGGCCAATTTTTTTCTCAAGAGCGGCCATGAGAACAACGATGCTCATGGAAATATCAAATACTTGAGATTTTGGCAACCTCACAAATATTATTTCGCCTTCATCTAGGGGTCTTTATCAATGCTCTTCTTGTTTTTTTGAGAATTGTCACTACACCTTAACCTTTCTTGTGTCGATCTTGGAATTGACAAGGTACAACTCCCCCACGGACTTGGATTTTTTGAGTCCAATGAGCATCCAATGTGCTCAAACCACAAACACCCAAATAAACCCACTCTAATACCAATATGATTTGTAAATTGCCTTAGATATTCATATGGTCAATCACCAACACAGAGCTAATCTTAAAGAAACTAGAATGACCCTATGTTCCAATTTGCAACCATATTTTTGTATTTTAATGTTTAACAAAAACAAAATCACACCATTACAATAGAAAAAACACACAATAGAACACATATATTCATCGTGGAAATCCATACAAGAAAACCAACATTCAATGATGGATTCTGCCTTCAATCTTCTTATATTATGGAATTATAATACATATTAAAAAGTTGTACAAGCTTACTGTGAAGCTAAGACCCTTTGGTCTTCTACAATATGCTTTAGTATCCCTATGTTGTTCACATCTCTCTACACTCCTGCTCATACTATGGGACAACAATCGTACAATGAAAAAAGTGAACACTTTCCCCCATTCTGCGAGGCTTTTGATAAAAAAAAGTTAAAGATTTGATTTAAGGTTTCAAAACCCTCTTGGAACTTCCACGATGCTTCTAGAAGTCTCTTGTAGATTCTCCCACGTCATTAACTCTCCATCTTCAAGTTATAGTGATTTGACATTGTCACCACTTGAATATGTGAAGAATACTTGGATTCTTATCTTGTCGTTGTCATAACTTTCACAAATGAACTCCATTTTAGATGTGTAATAACTCGTTGGAGACATCTCAATGAAAGGAACAATTTCATCCTTGGGTGAAGAAAGCCTATTGTTGAAACAAACTTTATATTTTCCTAAAATCTTAGCCTAAAATAAAATTTCATTTTTGTTTAAATAAAAAAAAAAGGTACAAAAATTGCAATTGGATAATCACCGTCTAAATAATGTCATCTGATCAATCCAATGATTTAAATGTTTTAGTAGATTATGGAGCTGTCCTTGGTTTTAAAAAGTCAAAACATTAAAAAATTTCAAGAGTTTAGGGTTTCGGGGTTATGTTATTTACGCAGTTTGATATTTAATGACAACCCCAAAGTTCCGATACCGAAGCCACGAAAAGTAAATTTAAAAGAAGTTCAACCAAGTTAATAAGAATAATTAAAAATGTTTAACGGTAATTTACGCTTATCGCATTTTTGTTTTCGGGAATATCAATTCAAACGACAGTTCAAAATCCCGATGTGTAATTCACGAAATCCTTTTTAATCGTGATTAATTAAAGTTTAAACATACTTAATATATTGTTAATCAGTCGCATTTCGAGAAATCATAGAATTATCACTCATCACGCTCAAAAAAACCCGAAACATGGAGTCCCAAAAGTATTAAGTTCTTAAGTGAGATTAACTTAACATCAAAACAAAGGTTAACGATATAAAATGGCTTTTCGCATTTTCGCTTTTCGGGATTCTTAAATGATATTACACCCAAACTATCGGTCTTGAATTGTCGATATTTGGCAGCATTTATTATGGATTAATGGGATATTTTATAGCGTAAGACGTGTATCTCTAGTTCTACTATCTTCATTAAGGAAAATAAATTCATCGCTCGTAGAAGCACATTCTAATTAAGGCAGGATGAAGGTGAATAAAGGTCTCTATTTCAAATTTCATTCTCACTTTCAGCAAATAAGCAAATTGTACTCGAGAAAGTTTACGCCTTTTTCTCTATAACGGGTACTTGTTTGTTATCACACACATCATGGCACCCAGAAAAATGTTGAAGAAGAGTGATGAGGTTGGTGAAGACTCAAATCCAAACCCAGACGTTCTGTCTAATACTACACCACACATTGTAGATTTGGTCAGGTCCTCGATGAATATTTTTGAAATCTTGGAGCGTGAAGCCATGAATTGCCCAGATGATTTTGAAGACGAAAAGACTAATAAAACCGAAACTAAACTCAGATTTATAGCAGAGGCCGAACTTCATAAAATATCTACACTGTCGAAGCTTGTGCCATACAATGACATGATAAACTGAGCTCTGATGAATACTGATGTGCAGACCAGGAGCATCATAAATCATCAAAAGGTTGTCGTCGGCTCTTTCAGGGCAGAACACATTCAAGTAATGTACAAGCTATCCTTTGTTTCTAAATATATCTATAATGTCGAATTTGTAGAAGAGTTTCAATGAAAGGAGTGTACAGAAATGGACCAAACCTATCCAGATATAATTAAAACATGGTGGGGAATTCCAGCGAAATTTAGAGTTGATACCCATGGTGTTTATGTCACTGCATCGTTAAATGAATATATGTTCTATATAGATATGATGTTATGTAGACTATTTGGGAGGAAAATCCCTACCCATTTCCCGTTGAAATGGGTGCCAATTATGCACGAAGTAGTTGAGGGTTTCACTTTAAATTGGGATAAGATTTTATCAGATAAATTAACCAAGGAGATTGTTGAGTACCAAATGAAAAAATCAAAAGGCCAAACTGCATATTTTTATATGTCTGTGTATGTCATGGATGCTATTTGTTATATGACTCCTTTCCCATTGATGAATTGGAGTTGGAACCCCACCTGTGCAGAACCCATCCATTTCTATCACTCTAAACTTTGGGAACAAAAAGTAAAAGATTTATTTTACGAAATCTGTCACTATGTAGTGATTCATGTGCACCAAATATTGTATGGTTATCCACCCCCTCGGATTTTGGAGCAAATCATGAGAAACCTCAAGACAGTTGCAGATTGGTTTATTGAAGAGAATTTATCTTATAGCAGAGTTTTCGGATGTTCGATTTCCCCTCATGCTCTCCCAAAATTTCTTCCTGACAGACTGGTGTGCAGAGAAGTGGCTTACCAAATAATAACAGGAGGCATAAACAAAGAGTTAAAAGTAGTTCAGAAGAAATTCTGGCCAGTTTTTCCTATACATATTGGGAGTTTTTCACTACTAATTTTTTGCCATTCCAAAGTGGAAGTCACAGCATTAGAAGACATTAAACTGGTAGATGTTGAAATCATAAAGCATGATCCATATCAAATTGTGGGAAATCATCTATCTCATTGCAATATGAAAAAATATGAGCATGAAGAATCCCCCTGTGATGACATATTTAAAGGAATCATAGCTTACGAGGAGATACAAGATAGAGTCCAAGTGTTACCCCCTGATCTACAGGCTAGCTTTCTCGCTTTCCAAAAGCACACATGAGATGGGTTTCCCAAGATACTTTAGGGAGAATAGATAATCCCTCCTTCAGAACAAGAAAGTATACCTCCAGGTTTTGAACCAAAATCTTTGGATAAAAGGACTATAGAGGAAAACCCAAAGAATCTTGAAGTGTCTTCAAAAATATCAGAAACTTCGCAGAAAGAACATCTAGAGTCTGAAATAGAGTTTACATCTGAGACACCTTTAAAATTGAATCAAATGACTTCTATTTTATCGTCAACTATTCCTACCGATACCCCAAAAACAACAGAAGGAACACAATTCACAGAGTTAGGTAGTCCTATTACAGCATTGACTCCTTTACAGTCAAGTTTTGAGACTCCCCATCTTCGAGCTATATATGTAAGTGATATTAACCCAATCTCTATTGAATAAATACCTTCCTATGACTTCTTTTTCAATAAGAAGAGGAAAGTTGTAGTGAAACAAGAAATGCACCTGAAAGAAGGTACAATGGTCAAAAAGCATAGGATACTTGTGGATGGCCAAAATCTAGAAGAGGAAGACTTTGCTACGGAGGTAGCAGGCTCTTTGGGGGATTTTGCTATGGCCAAATTATTCTCAATTGATCATCTGAAAGCAACGTTGCAGCAGAAAAATCAATTGATAGCCAAGTTGCAAAGTCAAATAAATAATACAGAGAATAACATTAGAGATGCGATAAATAAAGGACTTGAATAGGTCAGAGTTGTTGACAAACAGGAGATCCAATTGCTCAGGTCTAGTATAGATGAAATGTATAAGAATATGTAAGCGGAGCAAGGGAAGGTCATCCAGCAAGAAGAATTAGTAAGGCAACTACAAGATAAATTAAGTTCTATTGAAAACTAGGTTGTAAATATGGCAGCGTTTCAAGCCCAGGTGCTGGAAGTGCATCAGAAGTTAGAGGAAGCACAACAAAGCATTGTTTCTAAGGTATGGATTATCCAAGATTATTTTCAGGAGATTAGTCAATCATTAGAAAACATTAGTCTCAAATAAAAAGAGGCTACTGCAACTCGCATCACCTTCCAAAAAGCAGTCGTGTCATCTTCTAAGGAAGAAATATCTGTAACCCCCAAAAATCTTAGATTGAATGTTGAAGATCAAGTCAGAGGAGACATACTATTTAAAACATGGGAAGCCAATATAGCTGAGAGAAAAAGATTGGCCAAAGAAATAAAGGAGAATTGTGAAGAGGCTTTCGATCTGCTAGAAAAAAAATCATTAGGCATTGGAAAGGACGATTGTTCCGGACTACTAGGACAGATCAATGTTATAAAACATCAACTAAAGATCAAAGAGAATTTAAATGAAGCTCAAGTCAAAATTTCATAGTTGATGCAGATCGACTTTGCCCAAATAGATAGATGGTCGATGAAGCCAAAATTACAGTTATAATCAATAAAATTTGAATATAGAAGAATTGAAGACAGGTTGTCGAAAATACAGAGGAAGTTGTATCTTTTTGAGGAAAAGGAGGTGTCAGAGTCTTCAAGAATATTAGGATAGTTTATAAGAAGATACATCAAGTGTCTCGAGCCAATTGAAGCAAGTACCTCAAAGATATAATGAAGCAATACACGATGCCCGTTATACTGGTGTATGTAAGAAGATAGAAAAGAAACCAGTGAAATGGTTCAAGTCTTTATTTTGTAACCGTTAATATCTAGGAGTAAGGAAAGTTCCAACCGTCTAGGGTTGAGAACCTTTGTATAAATATAATTTCAAAAGACTTAGAAAAGGATTTTTCCTGACCGATTGTAGCAGATAAATTTCTCCTTCTCAAGAATTAATACAACTACAATCCAGAGACTCCATATTCCGTCAATCTTGAGTTATGTGTTCTTATGTTCTTTCATATTTAGCATCTTTTCTTATATATCTTTGATGAATGTTTAACTGCAACTTAGTAAAACATATACTGTGGTTATATGTTATTTAGTCATCTGATTGTTTACAGATTTCCTCTGTGTTTTCTATTAGCAGACACAAGACATGTGGATTATTTAGATCATCGTATCTTTATGCTTCATTAAAGGTTTCTCATCTATTTTCTTCTTCTGTTACAAAGTTAGATTCTTCCATGATTGATGCCTCACGTTGTTTAAACAGCTTTTTTTTTTCTTTCATCACATTCACTATTTTCAACTTAACTCAGATACGGGAAACGACCTTTGAAATTGTTATATTATTAATTCAAATTTAGGAACTTTCTCATATGATATGAAATAGAAACAACAAACCTAAAAAAACAACAGATTTTTTAACTCTCTTTTCCTCCATGACTGTACCTGTTGCAAGACAGCCCGGTCTCGCAAATCAAACTAGTATTGATTTAACTTTGTTTAATACCATCTTAGAAACCACGACCACCCGGTTTGAACTCTAATGTTCATGGGCATCCATTGAATAAGACATAAGCATCCAGGAAAAATTGGAAGCTAGACAAAGACAACTCAGAAATCAGCCATAACTTCTTTTCCTAAAGAACTGATTTTCTTTCATTTATCAAAAACCCTCTTTATTTTCGGATGCCTTGACATTATACTTTCAATCCTTGAGTATAAACTCAGGAACAACATGTTTTTGACGTCGTTGTCAGGGAACGAAGAAACAAAACTATTTTCCCTGGGAAGATCGATATTGATAATTTATTTCTTTGATAGTGAACAAAGATTGAAAACTTTATAAGGCTACTTTCATATTTCACTTGGCGACTCCACGATTAATAAATTGGCTTTTAACCAAAAGAATACCAGGAAGAATCTAGACGAAAAACAGACTTCGCATGTATCTGACCCAGAAAAAAATTTGAAATCAAGAAGATACCTTAAACAGACTACTTCATCGACAAATAAGATTTATCAACCTAAATTCACACAGTAGAACACTAAGGATCTACTTGAAAGATAAAATACCCCACTCCTTTTGTGGAGAACCATCCACCGATAGAATTAAAATCCTAGATCCTGGATTGGTCTTACCCGAATTCAAAGCTGAGACATTTTGAACTGTTTCTTTCACCAATAAAGGTAAAAGATCTATTTCACTTCCCACCTCGATTGACATTTCTTCACTTTCTGAAGTTCAGTTTCCCATCTCTCATAACTTCGACGAATATACTGTATACCTTGACTCGACTCTTGTTGATTCTCTTGTATATTCACCTTGTGAGTCCGAAGAAACCAGTCCCCATTTTCCAAGTCCCTCTTTTTCAATTTTCTTGTCCCTTGATGACCAGTTTCTTGAAACCATCTTTCCCTATTCAGGAAAAATTGAAGGGTTACCACACCCCTTTAAAATTCCTTCTTATAATCTCCAAGTTTCACCCTCTAAATTATTAATGGCTGCGGCCAGAGGAGATGGGGTCGGGAGTGGTGCCGTAGGCGGTGCTGGAGGAGTAGGAGAAGGCGGTCAAGTACCACTCCCTTGAATATTTTCAAAAGTAGCTGCTAGGTATACTCCTTTGGTCCTCCCAGTTCCTCTCCATGATCTACCCGAAAATTACATGAAAAATATGTCGAAATTCACCAGAGAAGGTGATTTAACCGCAACCGAACACATCAATTTATTTGATCAATTTGATGACATCCTTGGTCTTGAACATGAGGATGTTTATTCGAGACTCCTGGTTCAGGATTTTGAAGGATAGGTGAGAACCTGGTTCCGAGGTCTAGCAGCAGGATCAATAGGGTCATATGATGAGTTGGAAAATGATTTTATCAGACAATGGGGAAAAAGGAAAGATCATCACTACTATCTAACCGAGTTTGGGGCTCTGAGAAAAAAATTTCAGAATCAGTTCTCGAGTTTACCCAAAGGTTTAATAAATTGTATAATAATATTCCAGCTGAGGTCAAACCTTTCCAACCTGCAACGAAAGTAACTTTTGTTGGGGATTTTGACCCTGATTTTGCTCTATTATTGAGGGAAAGGAGATCTGTGGACCTCACTAAAATGCAGGATGATGCTTTAGAAATTGAATCAAATGTGATCGCATCAAGAAAGTTAAAAACAAAATTTGAATCAGGAAATAAAGAAACCAGACAGTACAGAGAACAAGCGAGACCCTCTAGATTTGGGAGGTCTTCGGAAGACAAGATGGATGACATGGCGAGAATAATTAAAGAATTGTCGAATAATATCTCAAGAATGGAATTAGACCAATCAAAGAATGATCATTTCCCTAGAAAGGATTTCAGAAGGAATCCTAACCCTCAAATACAGCAAAGACCCATTAAGAATGAGGATCAAAAGATTCAAGCCCCCTTCAAAAATGAAAATTTTATAGGAGGAGAAGACATGCAAGATTTTGAGGAGTTAGAAGAATACATAAGTAATCTTGGCGATGAATGTCAACAACCTTATTTGACGAGACAAGATTATGAAAAATCCTTAAATACATGATAAAAATCTGAAAATAACAAGAACAACAATATTACAGAGGATTCAACTTATCAAGGAATCACTAATGATATAATGGTCGAACTGCACCAAAAGTACAATCTAAGGCCTAGAAACAAGAATATCACAACCACCCCAGTGAAAAAAATCCTACCAAGAGGGGAAACATATGAGGCAGTTTCAAAAGCTGCTGAAAAACAGACTGTTAAAACCAAGACTGTTGACACTCAGTTTACCAAGACAAGCCAGTAGAAACACCAGTCATCAACACAAGGAAAGAAAAGATTCTTGTGGCTGAAACAAAAACCTCACAAAAAAATAAAACTGAAAAGAAGGGGATAGAAGCTCAAACCACAGAATTTGATAAAACAACGAGAAAGTTTAGTCTTGAAAATGAAATTAATAAAATCAAAATCCCTATACCTCTTGTCAAACTGGCAAAAAACCCAATATATAGAAAGCAAATTGCCAAAATAATTAATTTTTCAGACAATGAAAGTCAGGTTGATGTTTTAAATCTAGAAGATGACAATCCTAATATAATTTTCGGTCCACATTTCGAAGGTGCCAGAGATACCATTGCCCCTTTCTATATCACACTAATTGTGCATGATCACCTGCTCCATAATTGCATGTTGGATTCTGGAGCCTCTCACAATGTAATTCCTAAATCCATTATGGATGGACTTGGTCTTGAAATAACTCAACCTTATGGAGATCTGTATTCTTTCAATTCGAGAAAAGTTAAATGTATAGGTATGATAAAATATTTAGTAGTTAATCTTGCACAGATACCTGTAAAAAGCGTTCTGATGGATGTGGTTGTTGTTGATATACCCCCAAACTATGGCATGTTGTTATCCAGGTCTTGGGGCACCAAACTTGGAGGATCCCTCCAACTTGACATGACATACGCTACAATCCCAATTTTTGGAGGACAGTTCACGCGCTTGTACAGAGAAACAAGGTTAGCGTTCACGGTAAGTGATCCGCTGAACCCAAATAATTACCCTGTTTATATTGTTGATCAAGATTTAGGGAATTATATTATGTCTATTGATGATGATATTGATATATGTATAGAAGAAAGTTGTACAAAAAAAGAAAAAGACTAAAAAATAAATAAAAATGTATATAGTTCCGGAGTTTGGAAAATGTTTTTTGATGGTGCTTCATCTTGTGAAGGATCAGAAGCTCGAGTGCTATTTGTGGCACCCGATGACGAGTTCATTATTCCTTTTTCTTACAGATTACAGTGGGACATAGATTATGCTAACAATGTATGTGAATATGAGGCTCTAGTCCTAGGATTAGAAGCTGCCATAAAATTAAAGATTAAGAACTTAGAAGTCTATGGTGATG
>ML801808.1:0-48187 GCA_009831015.1 Picea engelmannii
ACCATGGTATGTTGAGACTTATACACTATCACCAACCAAACCTCAACCAATGTGGGATAGTAGTACACGAGAGGATAATTTAAATTTGGAGAAAATATTCTAGGATGCCAAACACAATGTATCTATTTTCATGTTTATGATTCATTGTTTATTACCACACACATGCACTCACAACATGTCTCACAAAACATGAGGGGATGTTATGAAAGCATGCATATTTATCCCACTACCAAATCAACCATCATGTTAGTAGGAGGGATACTATCTCTATGGACACCTCCACTGGCATAATGATCATGATACTTTGGGACTCATATGATGCAATGAATCGGATCTCACAACCAATGCTTCTACATTGTTTCTTTGAAATGTTAAAATTTCAAATTCCACACCCGCCTCTCTTTTTCCTCCGCTAATGTTTTGCAACTACTTCCATCTTTTCCCTTTGATTCCCAAGATGTGGTAAAGGAACCATGTTAGGCTCTTAATTTATTTCCACCTAGATCACTTTTATTTTGATAGAGATTTTTATAACACTCCTATTGCAAGAAACCATCGCATCGCCATTCTTCTAACAAAGTTTACATCTAGCTTCATTCTTATCCTAGTCCAATTTTTGTTTCTTTAAAACACCGTTAAAATCCATTGCAATACGTCTAGTAAGCCTTGATTTAAATTTGTCTTTTTTACACATTTGAGCATAAGTCACCATGCTCGGTTTGGCCTAAGGGTCAACTCAATTCTCCATCTCCACCCACTTATGCTATTGGTCCTAGTCGGTGATTCCAACATTGACCTATATCATCTGACCAATATCCCATTTCCATGAAATTCAACTATATCATTTTTGTATCTTTACCTATGGTATAAGCATGTTTTGGTGACTTGCAAATTTTACTTCAAGTGTTCTCTCTCCAAATAGTTATTTGGTATATTGAGACTCTGAAAGCTTCCTTTGACATTGCTAAGTGTCCAATATCGACACTCTATCAAGAGATTGGACATTGTATACACAGTTTTAGAATGTGACCACTAGATCCAACTTGACAATGATGTCGACTCAACCACTTATCAATGACTCCTTGTGACACCATCCCACCATTTTTTTGAGGAATAAAACCTTGGTGGGAGCTATAACACTAACTCACATTCATTAACTTGCATGTCCTCTTATCATGGTTCTTTGGTATACTGTGCATTTATGTTCTCCAATTTGGGTTCCTTTGGGTTTTTCATTTTACAAAATAATAAGAAAAATTTCAAGTGGTATTGTTTCTTATACTCTCTTACAAACTTATGCAATTTTTGCAACATTGTTTGAAGTGTACTTTCCCATTGTCTAAGTCTTGTGTGAACTTGGTCCATAACTATCTACAACATAACATTTTTCATAGCCATTTAGCTGTGCAGAACCTCTTGTATGGAAATCCATTGAGCATTCCTCCTAGAATGTGTGCTAACTCTTCTTCTATTTTGAATGATTAGACAACTTGGTACCCGCAAGAAAACTTTGTCAGATATTGTTGAATAATGTTCATATTTTTCACCTTCTATATTTTGAACTTCAAACAAAAGAAGCATTCTAATATTTTCCCATAAGGGTCATCTTTTGTTGTCTTGCAAAGTGAGCAATCCACAAAGTGTATGGTGTGTTGCATAGAATGTATGGAACGATTTTACTTTTCATTCCTCTTTTGAAAGATGTATTTCCTGCTCAAAATTCTCCAAGTGTTAGATCATGTTTTATCCCTTTTTATATTTTCCTTTGTTCCTCTAGGTAGTGTTGAAACTTCCTATAGTTATCCTTCCTCTTCGATAGCCTCTATCCAATATAAGATTTGGATGTATCTAGAGTATACTTGATGCATTTCTTGTTTCCATTCCTCTAGCAATTAATCTAATTATTTTGTCGATACATGCACATACAAAACTCCTTGCTCATTCGAACTCTCTTTTGTCTCTTCATTATGTAATTTTCCCACCTATATATCTATACCTAGTGGGGCTTCTTCTATAACATCAGTTTCTTCTTCATATGGTTCACGCATCTTGTGCAACAAGACCACAATTTTCCTCCTTTTCTTGAACATTATGGTTTTCCTGTTTAAACATATCAAGCATCTCATTGCATAAATATAAGGTCTTTATAACAATGTCTTGTACACGTCTTTAGGTAGTTTCAATGCTTCATAGGTGGCTATCATCTTTATCCTATAATAGTCTATTTTTTCTGATGGTTGAGCACTCTTATGCATGTGTTTTTTGGTTCAATAATGGGAAGCCCAATTCTTCCCAATATATGGGAGATATTATGTTTATTTCTACCCCCATGTCTATTATTGTATCAAGGAACTTCTATTTTGCTACTTCAACAAGCACTTGCAAATGGATTGGTCATCTTCCTGATCCTCGTCTTGCTTCAACAAAACATCTGATCAAGTGGTAAATTTTCAATAAACAATGCCCATCTTGAGAGAGGATTTTATTTTTCTTATCAAATCCTTCATCACAAGTTCTTTGGTATCTTTGGAGCTTCGAGGAATTCTCCATTTCCACCCACTTATGTTGGTGGGTCCTAATAAGGAATTACAATATTGACATGTCATCCCACAAAGTTCACATTTCCACAAACTTTTGTTGGATCATTTTTAATCTTCACCGATGCTTCGAACAAGTTGTGGTGACTTGCATGTTTTTCTTCAATTGTTCTCTCTCCAAACTGTTCTTTGGTATATTTCTCAGACATGTTCTCCACTTTGGATTCCTTTGGGGTTTCTTCTGCCCAAATTGAGATAAAAATTTCAATTTTTATTCGTTCTTACTCTCTCTTACAATTTTTTTCAAAATCTATGACATTGTTTGAAGTATACTTTTCGATTATCCAAGTTTTATGTGAATTTAATCCACTTGAAAAACAACTTTGTTAGGCCCTTCAATCTCATAACTTCCCAATATTCCACATATTTTTCACCATGGATCATTTGAAATTTTCACAAAAGAAACATTTTAAGCATTTCCCTCGAGAATGCCTTTTACTTCCTTGTGAAGTGAGAACGCCAAGAAGTGTAGGGAGTGTTTTCTAAGGTGTTTGGGAACAATTTTACTTTTTACTCCTCCATCAAAAGGTGCATTGACCTCTTAAAATTCTCCAACTATTCACTCAAGGTTTCATCATATTTACATTACTTCATCACTCCATTCAACATCAAAACCTCCAATTATCCTTTCTTTTCAACAACCTCCATATGATATAGACTTTGGATTTATTTGGGAATACCTCATACATTTATTGTTTCCATTCTTCAATAGATTTTTTTCTAAATTTTATGACGATACACATAAATGCAAAATTACTTGCATGTCCAAACTCTCTGTGGGCTCTTCTTTATGTAGGTTTTCCACCTATGTATATATACCTAGTGAATCTTCTTCTTCTTCATATTGTTTCTTCCTCTTGTCTAGAAAAAGCACAACTTTCCTCCTCCTTTTCTTGACATCACAATTTTTCTATCTACACATTTGATTGCATAAATCTAGTGTCTTCCTAACAACTCCCTATATACATTCTTGGGCAACCCAATTATTGCCAATGTATGGGATATAGTATGCTTATTTTTTCCCCATGTCTACTATTGCAGAAGGAAATTTCCATTTTTCTACTTTAACAAGTACTTACAAGTGCATTCCCTGTCTAATTCATCCTCGTCCAACTTTATGCATTACTCGATCTCACCATGTTTGCAATCTCAAGGGGATTCTAGTGCAGAACATGGGATCATAATGGATGTAGGAATTCGTCACGAGTATTATCTTAGGGAGGCCAAAGGGGGGAAAACAAGGAATCTTGGGGTGGATATATAAAAAAAATACTTGCCTCTAGGTGATGGGTTATCAGGTCAAGATACATGAATCTCGAGAGTAACTAGGAAAAAACTTTGGTAGGGGCCTCCAAAAGGGATAAAATCGACTCCTTCTGTGGGATGGCTTCTTCTTGTGAGGTGACGAGAACTAAACTTCTTGGGTGAATTAGACTAGTGCCTTATACATTGGGAATGGAGTCAAAATATGGCTTATGGAGTCAAAATGTCGATTGTGAACTTCTTCAAAAAAGCTCGATGGAGCTTAAGGAACTAAAAAATAATAGAAAATGAAAGTTTGGAAAAAAATCACAGAACCTAGACTACTATAAAATAGGGTAGGTTTATTTCATATCCTCTTCTTCATGTAATTAAAAACTTGCGGTGCTTGCTATTAACAAGAATATTTAGCAATTTCCCCTCCACATTTGCCAAATGGAAAGAGTTAGGAAACTTTTCACAAACATCTTCAATCACATAGGGCTTTAGCCACATATTGCCAAACTTTCAATTCTTGATAGAATCTTCATGCCTCTTACCCCATAACAAAACCAAATCCCCTTCTTGGAAATTTCTAGGTCTAGCATTTTTATCAAATAACGCTTTTATCTTTTGCCGACACCCCTTGATCCTATGATATATTTAGTCTCTTTTCTCATGCACATTTACTAGTTGATTTATTCTTCTTTTGATTCTGTCTATCCCTGCCACTATATCATGCAATAGTTTCTTCATGAACAACTCCAATTGGATAGTTAGTACCATCTCCATGCCATAAACTAACTGGAAAGGAGATTTTCTTGTAACTCTCTTTGAGCCGATTCTATCTACCCATAATGCATACTTGAGCTAGGAGTCCCATTCCTTTTTATTGTCTACCAAGGTCTACTTTATGATATTCATGAGGTTTTTGTTGGAAGATTCAACATGGCCATTAACTTGTATATAATACTTGGAGGAATGCCTCATGATGATACTATAGTTTTGGTAGAATCCTACCAACTTCAATTAATTAAAGGATTTGGTGTTATTAGTTGCGTTTTTTTGTATGCAACAAAATTGTGTCAAGAGATTTTCCTCCAGGAACCTAATAACAACTAGATTAGTGGGTTGCTTGGCGGGGATGACTTCTACCCATTTTTCTATTGGGTATGTGTTATATTCATTGCATGATTATCCCCATGGGATGTTTTTGGTTCGTTTTTGGGTTTTTTTTGGCCAATGCTTTTTCGGCCCATTATAATATAATTCTGGTTAAGGAATCTAATATGGGTTGACATATTAGGGTTTTGTGTGCCACATAATCATAAATATGGTATTGTAAATGGTGAAGTTAATACAATGAGAATTAGAGGTGAGAATCTAAACATTTGTTGGTTTTCCCGATTAAGGGTTTCCAGGGTAAATTTCTAAGTACTATGTGTGAATAATATTGTTTTCTTTCCTATTTGATAAAGAATCTGTGTATGCATTACTATACTATAAATGTTTAAAACTTTCATTTGGTATTAGAAAAGTTATTGGCTTTAGGGGGATGCCTTTGTTGCTAAGGGTTCTGTTATCTTGGGGTTTGTGATAAACTTGGTTTCAGTGGGATCTTTGCAGTGGTGATTCTTGTAGTGAAAGAGAATAATGAGCATTTCTAAAATCTAGATCGAGAAATTTAATGGGCAAAGATTTGAGCTATGGAAGTTCAAGATGGGGGATATTTTGGTAGACAAATAACAATGGGTCGCTATGGATCCCATTATTGCAACTACGGGTATGTTGATGGAAGACTGAATGAAGTTGGATATGAAGGTAAAGATCACAATCCTGTTGTGTATTTCAGATTCAATGTTATTGAATGTCTCAAGAGAAGCTACTTCTAAGGTGATATGTGATAAGTTAGGGGATTTGTATAAATCTAAGTTCATGGTAAACACAATTGTCCTTTGAAAGAAGTTGTGCCTCCTAAGGATGAATGATGGAGATTTGATGGAAGAGCATCTAAATGTCTTCAATACTATTTCAATTCATTTGTTGTCTGTCAACATTAAAATTTATCGTGAATATAAGTGCATTAACTTACTATGCTCTTTGCCAGATCCATGGGATAGTCTGGTTGTAGCTATTGGGAGTAATGCCACCACATTACAATTTGATGATGTGGTTTCATCCTTGCTATTGGAAGAAATGGGGAGGAAAATCATGGATAGTTAGAGCATGGATGCCTTATCTGTAAGAGGGCATTCCCTGGATAGAAATAAAAATAAGTCCTCGAGTGGGAGATCTAAATCTGTAGAAAAATCCTTGAGGAAACATCAGAAGTATGGTGAAATTGGGCATTACAAGAAGGATTGTAGATATTAAATTGTTGAGAGACGGAAAGTATTTGATGATGTTCCTTCTGCATAATGGAATACCTCGAAGGAAGGAAGGGATGTGTACTTGGCTTCTTCAAGCACACATGCAGATCTTGATGTATGGTTGATCAATTTAGACATTTATTTTCATACGACTCCCCACAAGGAGTGGTTTTGTGAATATGGAAAGTAGAATGAAGGTGGCATTTTCCTAAGGGATGACTTGACAAATGGAATCACATGACAACAAAAATTCAAGTTGCTTCTTAAGGATGGAAGGATTAGAACACTCTTTGGGGTTTTACACATTCCAGAGTTGGCTAGAAACTTGATATTTGGAATTAAGATGAGTGATGCAGGTGTACACATTATGTTTGAAAAGGAAACCTGCAAAATTATTCAAGGAGCAATGGTTTTTATGAGGGGAGTTCAGAATGGAACTCTATACAAGATATTGGGAAGCACTATCGGTAATGGCTGTAACATTTCTGTTGTTCCCTAGGGTGGAAATGAAGAAGATAAACCCTCATTGCCTCTAGAGAAAAGGCAATGTTGTGGCATCAAATATTGGAACATATTGGAGAGAAGGGCCTTCGAGCACTAATCGGTAAATGTATGGTTGAAGGTATGTTCGATTGCACATTAGATTTTGATTTATGTGAATATTACATATATGGTAAACATACTCGGGTAAGATTCTCATGTGGGGTTGCAATAGAAAAGATAATCTTAGAGTTAGTACATAGTGGTGTGTTTGGACCTGTTCCTGTTTCATCATTAGGTAAATTTGTGTACTATGTTTTGTTCATTGATAATTTCTCAAGGAACACATGGATTTATTTCCTCTGAAAGAAATCTAAGGTCTTTGGTAAATTTAAAGATTTTAAGGCTCTTGTGGAGAATTAGATAGAGAATAAAATAAAGATGTCAAGGATAGATAATGGTGTTATGTGGGAATTGATTTGAGGAATTTTGTAAGAAGTGTTGTATATCAAGACAAAAGACTACTTCATACACACCTCAACAAAATGGTGTTGTAGAAAGGATGAATAGGGTGTTGATGGAAAAATAAAGGATCATGTTCAATGGTGTAGGGCTATCACAAGAATTATGGGCAAAGGCAATGGGTATTGTATGTTACGTACTAAATAGATCACCCTCATAAAAATTGATGGAAAAACTCCGCATGAGGTATGGACTGGTAAAAATACTCTCTTAAACATCTCAGAGTTTTTGGTTGTGATGCTTATGTACATGTTCCAAAGGAAAATTGATTTAAAATGATCTTTTAAAGACTTGGTTAAGTTTTAAGCATGAGTTCATTAACCAATTAGGAATTAATGTGGGAAGAATAAATTCATGATATATCATAGCAACCATAATAAGAAATCCAGATATGAATGTAAACATAAAGAATCAACAAACCATAAGAACAAAATTGTTAATGGAGTTCGACAAGATTGCCTACGTCTTCGGGCCTTTGTCCCAGTGGGTGAGGCTTTCTTATTTCTCTTTAATGCTCCAAAATTACATCATAAAAGTTTCAAATGGATTATAAACTGGTATGGCTATGTTTTGTTAGACCTCAAGAACCCATCACAACTGACAACACTGAAAACAGTTGAATGAAGCTCTCGGAAATGGCCCGCAAAGTTCCTCTCCTCAATGGCTTCCCTGCATAAAAGTGGCTTTGAATATCAAATTACTCAGCATTTCTCTTTATTTGAACCTATCTAAGGCTACCAAGAACCTATTGTTTATATAGTCTTGAATTTGGCAACAACCTCCCAACTTCCTCCCAAGATCTGGCCTCAAAAAGGGCTCCAGATCCTCCAATAATGGACAAAATCTCCCAAAACAGGCTTAAAAATCAAATAAAATCATATTATAAAGTTGAAAAACCCTAAATTGGGCAAATATGGGCGTAGCCCTAGTCCTATGGCTTTGTTCCATGCGTCCTTGGGCTGACACACTCTTGGTCCTTAGCCCCCTAAACTTGGCCCTTGGTCATGTGGCTTGGCCATATGGCCCTGCTCTAAACCTCCACGTGCCCCTCCATCTGTTAGCTCCTCGTCTAGCCCATGGTCGGATGGGGATGGCCCCCGCTAACCGTGGAATATCCCCAAAATCATGCCACTGTCACTTTAAAACTATAATGTGCCATTTCATAAACAAGTAACAAACATAGCGCGGTTGGTTATGCCTTGGTTGTTAGTCTGTTGCCCAGTTTGGAGGTTGCGAGTTAGATTCCCTCGGAGGCGGAACAAATTTTTACCCAACCAACCTTGGCCAAATATGGGGTACCACGTGGCACCCTATGATTGGGCCACATGTCACCCTGCTATTGGCTCGTACTACTCACACATCAGTCTAGTTAGCTGCCCAGTCAACACTTCCACATCACCACTGTACAAGCCACATCACCGCCGTACCTACCACGTGTCGCACTTCCATACCTGCAACGTTTCATCTGTACTGCACAACCACATTCCACATCACCTATCATACAGGTCCAACTGTCGTCCATAGTGCCATGTGTCAGCATGTCATTGGGCCACATCACTGTACGTAATGCCATGTGTCATCTGTACAGTGACACGTGTCAAATCCGTACAGTGCCAACTCAACCCAAAAATGCCAAATATGCATGACACATGTCACCTCCTGGTGAAGCCACATCATCATGATGTCATGCTGACATCACCTGTCGTACCTGTTGACGTCAATGTTGAATTTGACCCAATTGACTTTTTGCCTGTTTCACAATTTGATCAGAATGCGATAACTTTCGCATACGGTGTCCATTTGAGGAAAAAATTATATGGCCGGAATCAACACGACGAGATAGATGAAATGTCATTGGTTTCATCTTATTCCAAGAACTTTATTTTTTAGGCCTTCCTGGACCCATTTTGGTTCCTGGATCCATTTTGGATCACGCCTCCCCACTAAGACCTTTTGGTCCTCCAAAAGGATACTAACCAGTCATCAAGTGCGGGATAGGCCACCCCACTTGTTCTTTGTCTTTAAACTCTATCTTGTGCACCTGTCTCATCAAGATCAATTGTGAAACAACCATGACAACTCACATCATATTGTTATCCACTTGTACTCTGTCACATCTTACTTAATCCACTACCATCCATGTTGACAACATTAGCAATGATAACATCAGAAATATGACTGCAAATGAGCTAACATGTTTGTAGTACTTGCATGACATTAGCTTATCATGAAGCAAAGTATGATTGAACTTCCATTCCACAACCATCTCATGTTCATGCTTAAGATCAATTTCTTTATTTGGCACAATTATAGGTGTGTTGATTGCATGAATTGCCTTCCTTAATTGTTCCATTGTTTGAAGAGATTGATTTGCTTTTAAGTGATGAGCATGTACAACATATTCATTGCCTTCTTTGATTAAGTGATATTGATTCTGTTCCCTGTAGAAGATTTCTTTGTGATCATATAAATAAGGAATTCCTAAGACCATTCCACATTCATTGAGTGGAACCACGTCACATGTTACCTCATCCACAAATTTTGATGAAATTGCAAACTTTAATGTGCATTGCTTTGTTATGTGCAATTTATGATTGTTGCTTATCCATTTAAGTGAGTAAGGTTTATGATGCTCTGAGTGTTTAATCTCAATTGTTTAACCACTTCCTCTGAAATCAAGTTAGATTGAGATCCACTATCTATCAATGTGTCGACCTTAGTATGATTCATTATGACCCATATGTGAAACAATTTACTTCTAGAATCATATCCATCACCAATTTACCTGTCAAGCCAATTGCTGTGATTTTAAACTCATCACCCAAATCTATTGTCCGTGTTGGTTCTGCAGCTATTTGCCTCCCTTTCCTTTCTTTGAATTATTTCGGTCTCTTCTCGGGATGAAATTGCCAACAATGGTCATCATCATGCCCTTCTTTCTTGCAATTCTTGCAAGAGAGCTTCTCTTCCTTTCTTGTCATTGAATTTTCTTTCTTTCCATTCCCCTTCCTTTTGTTCTCTTTTCTTGAAGACGATTCCCCTGATACACCAATTTCTATTTTCCCTTCCTCAATGTATGTTGCTTGAACATAAACCTCATCAATATTAGTAGGTCCAAACATAAATACAATGTTACGAATGTGTGTAGGTAAACCTCCTATATACTTCATAAGAGTTTCTTGGGTATGTAATGGAATGTCTAACATTGATTCCATCTTACAAAATTCATTTGTGTATTCTTGTATTGTTTGTCCCTTTCTTAGTTTAAGACCTTGCCATTCAATTAAAGCCTTCTCTTTATAACCCAAAGGATAAAATTGCTTTTTAAGTGCAGAAACAAAGACTTACCATGAAGGAAATACATTACCACTTGTTGCGTGCCATTTTGCAACTTGTTGTGCCACCAGATGAGTGTTGTGCCTGCAAGTCGAAGAAACGCCAAATTGATTTGAGTTGCCTCATCTTTGATTTGTTGCACATTGCAATAAACTTCCATCTGTCTGACCCAATTTTCAAGCCTCTCTGCATTGACTTCACCATCATACATGGGTAATTCAAAATTCACATCAATATTAAGTAAAGGCATATCATGTTTATGTTTATGGGAATGTTTTCTTGCGGTGGATTTGGAACTTGTACTTGAAGAAGAAGAAGTTGATGGAGAGGAAGGAGGTGAAGGAGGAGTTTTAGGAGGATCATCTTCTTCTTCACTTTTGGCCTTTGAAGATTCACCTAGAATCGGTCTCTTCCTATCCAAGTAATCATCATATATAACCTTCACCATCTTCGACATGGCGAGGAAAGTCTTTCGAAACTCTATCTTGTCATGAGAAAGTCCCTCTTCCGATGCCATATTCGCACTTTGAGAAGTTCTCTTTCTCAGGATTCTCTTCAACAAGCTTGCCTTCACCACGATTAATCTTTTCCCTGGTAACCATGCAAACTCAAAAACCAACCGTCAACTTGCTCTGATACCACTTGATCCGTAAAAAGATTTTAAAGACTTGGTTAATTTTTAAGCATGAGTTGATTAACCAATTAGGAATTGATGTAGGAAGAAGAAATTAATGTTATATCATAGCAGCCATAATAAGAAATGTGGATCTGAACGTAAACACAAAGAATCAACAAACCATAACAACAAAGTTATTAACGGAGTTCGACAAGATTGCCTATGTCTCCAGGCCTTTGTCTCAGTGGGTGAGGCTTTCTTATTTCTCTTCAATGATCCAAACCTACATTAGAAAAGTGTCAAATGGATTACAAACTAGTCTCGCTATGTTCTTCTAGACCTCAATAACCGATCACAGCTGACGGCACTGAAAACGGTTGAACGAAGCTGCCAGAAATGGCCCGCAAAGTTCCTCTCCTCAATGAATTCCCTACATAAAAATGGCTTTGAGTGTCAAATTCCTCAACATTTCTCCTTCTATGAACCTGTCTAAGGCTGCTAGAACCTCTGATTTATATAGGCTTGAAGTTGGTAACAACCTCCCAATATCTGGTCTCAAAAAGGGCTCTAGATCCTCCAATAATGGACAAAATCTCCAAAAACAGGCTTAAAAATCAAATAAAATCATATTATAAAGTTGAAAAACCCAAAATTGGGAAAATCTGGGTGCAACCCCTGGTCCTATGGCGCCGTTCCATGCGTCCTTGGGCTGGCACTCTCCTGTTCCTTAGCCCCCTAAACTTGACCCTTGGTCATGTGGCTTGGCCATATAGCCCTGCTCTAAACCTCCACGCGCCCCTCCATCTGTTGGCTCTTGGTCTCTAGCCCCTGGTCAAATGGGGCTGGCCCCCGCCAACTGAGGCTTATCCCCGAAATCACACCACTGTCACTTTAAAGCTATAATGTGCCATTTCATAAAAAATTAACAAATGTAGCGTGGTTGGTTATGCCTTGGTTGTTAGTCTGTTGCTCAGTTTGGAGGTCACGAGTTTGATTCCCCCGGTGGTGAAACAAAATTTTACCCAACCAACCTTGGCCAAATTTTGGGTGCCACGTGGCACCCTGTGATTGGGCCATGTGTCATATTGCTATCGGATCATACTACTGATGCATCAGTCCAGTCATCACTGCTATTTCACCACCGTACATGACACGTCACCATCGTACCTGCCACGTGTCGCACTGCCGTACCTGCCACGTGTCATCCGTATAGTGACACGTGTCAAATCTATACAGTGCCAACTTGGTGATGCCTACGTGACACATGTCACCTCTGGGTGTTGCCACATCATCATGATGACATCATCCTGACATCACCTGTCGTACCTACTGACGTCAACGTTGACTTTGACCTAGTTGATTTTTTCTCTGTTTGAGAATTTGATCAGAACGCGATAACTTTCGCATACGGTGTTCGTTTGAGGAAAACATTATATGGCCAGAATCAGCATGACGAGACAGACGCAATGGCGTTGGTTTCATCTGATTTTGAGAACTTTTATTTTTAGGCGTTCCTAGACCCATTTTGGTTCCTCGACGCATTTTGGATAAAAAACCGGATTAAATTGGATAATAAAGCTAAAAAATGTATCTTTATTAGTTAAAAATATGGTATAAAAGGCTATAAACTTTAGAACCAAGTAACTAAGAATATTGTTTATAGTCAGGATGTTGTCTTTAGAGAGGTTAAAGATGTTCCCAAATAAGAAGTCCTACCAAAGGAAAAATAACTAGAGATAACAGAGTTTGATTTGGAGGGTGAAGAATCCGAATCAACAAAAGAACATGAATCAAAAGAAGAAGAATAACCTCATAATCTAGTATTGAGGAGATCATTTCAGGAAAGAAGGCAACCAAACAGGTATACTCCACTTGATTTTCATTCTAGTTTTTCTTTATCTATTATTGATGATGATCCCATAACTATTAGGGAGGCAATGGATTCAGAGGATGATAAACTATAAAAGATTCCATAGTTGAAGAAATGGAATTATTAGATAAGAATGAGGCTTGGGATCTAATTTAATTGTTGGTTGTAAGAGAGCCCCTTGGTAGCAAATGGGTGTTTAAAAAGAATTTGAATTCATAAAGTAAAGTGGAGAAGTATAAGTCTTTCCTAGTAGCTAAGGGATATTTCCAAGTAGAAGGAATTGATTTTGGTGACATATTTTCTCCTGTTGCTAAATTGACTTCTATTATGTTTCTTTTGTTTATTTTTGTTGCTTTTGATCTTGAAGTAGAATAGATGGAAATAAACACAACATTCCTACATGGGAATCTTGAAGGAGAAATCTACATGAAATAGCTAGAAGGTTTTTCAGTGAATGGAAAGAAAGAGTTGGTTTGCAAGATGGAAAAGTCCCTATATGGGTTAAAGAAATATCCAAGGATATGGTATCAAAAGTTTGATACTTATATATGGACTTGGTTTCTCAAGGAGAAAAGTTTATCACTCTGTGTGTTCCAAGATGGTTTGTGATAATTTCATTTATGTGATTTTGTATGTTGATGATATGTTGCTAATTGGAAACAACAAGAAAATCATCAAGGAGGTAAAAACTCAGTTGTCTTCTAAACTTGATATGAAAGATATTGGTGCCACAAATTTTATTTTGGGCATGGAAATTAAAAGAGTTTGGGAAAACAATAAAGTTTGGCTGAATAAGAGGAAATATGTTGAGACAATACTGCATAGGTTTAATATGCATGAGTGTAAATCGATCAAGGTCCTTATTTCCATAGGTGTAAAGTTATATGCAGATCAATGTCCCAATACACAGGAAGATGAAAAGGAAATGTCTCTTGTTCCTTATGCTATTGTTGTTGGCAATTTGATGTATGCAATGGTCTGTACTTGACTAGATATTGCACATTCAATTGGACTTTTGAGTAGGTGTATGTCAAAACCAAGGAAGGAACATTGGACAACTATAAAGAGGGTTTTCAAGTATTTGTGTGGCACTGCAGATTATGGAATTTTCCACCAAGGAAAACCTGGTGCATACATAGTGTTGGACATACATGGATTTGATGACACAAACTGGGCTGGACATCTAGATCACATAATATATACAAGTGGTTATGTGTTTAATCTATTTTGAGGAGCAATTGATTGGATGAAAAATAGAAAATTTTTAGTTGCACTCTCAATTACAGAAGACAAATACATGGTAGCCACTCATGTGGCTAAGGAAGATGTATGGTTATAGATATTATGTTTAGGTATTGGGTTTGTACAAAAAAATGTAAGGTTAAATTGTGATTCTCATAGTGTAATGTTTCTGGCAAAGAACACTGCTTATCATTCTCAAACAAAAACATTGATGTCCAGTATTACTTTGTGAGAGACATGGTTGAAGACATGACTCGAAATGGATCCAAACCAAGAATGGATAAGACTCAGTACTTGCAGAACCATTCGAAAAACTATGATGGTAATGTAAACTATGTAAATGATCAACAAATGTAAATTCAAATAAGACAAGAAAAATGAGAGCGTGAGAGGAAAATTAAATGTAATTAAAAATAGAATAGGAGAGAAGGTCGAGGAATGGGAAGTGAAGAGCCATGGTTGTTGGCCTTCCCTTACCCCCCTAGCTCTCCCTATTTCTTCAACTACTCTCATTCTCAAATTTTTTTTTTTTGGCCAAGAGAGGGAGCACTACGATGAAGAGAGTGTTGTACTAGATATTGTCGAAAGCAAAGGACTGAGCCCATTCAAATATGGTTTTCCCATTTGGGTTTCCAGGGTAAACATTGCGTCCACTTTTTCATGGAATGTCTTGCAATTATTTTCTATTTATAATATGGTTTGTGGGTTAATTATTTGTGATGAAATTGTTTCCCTTAGTTTGATTAATGGATAAAGTAGACTGCCAATTTTAATTGTGATAGCTTCACATGGAGATTGATTCAAGTTAATGTGACTTCATTTTCTTTGAGTAAGCGAAGACTGGCCATTGTGTAGACTATCCCAATAAACAAATCATCCATGTTGACCATTTGCTTGTGATTTCGAGATCAAGGGCTGTAAAATTAAATCGTTGTTGGAACTATTTAATAGAGTTTCCATTTCGAGAATTCCTCTCACATCTCACAGGACATTGGGTGTTATTTCTCCCTACCCGAACATTTTTACCACTTTCATAAATGTTTTCTCATTGCGTACACCAACCATTAATTACTTGGGCATTTTAATATGTTGATGGGAAAATTTACAATGTATGGGTTGCTTCTAATGTACTTGGGTGTTTTTAAATGATGTTAGGCATTTTATTACCTTGATGGGAATTTTTAAATGATGTTGGGAGTTTATAAACCCTCTTGGCGAAATGCCTCACTCTCCCGAATTGCAATTTCATCTCCAAAATTGATTTTCTTTACCAAGTCAATTTATCTATGTCCGGGACGAGTTAAGATTGTCAGGTCAATTTGTTAATTGTTGAAAGCTATTCTCTAATTCCACGCACCCTAGGATCGAATTGGATGTTGGAATTATTTTCCAAGTTATATTTACACAGTATGGACAAATTTATAATTCCTCTAAGGGTTTCATTCAGGCCTGGTCGACTATACCCATCTCTGGAATATTAGAATCACGTCTGGTCGACTTCATCTTGGGTCGACTTCACCTATAGTCATTTTGTATTCAAGATGGGACACTTAGTCTCTTGCATGCATTATATAGATATCCCACGAGTTGTATGCCTCAACCTAATGGAATTTCACTCCTCAGTTAAATAATTAATCAACCCCATGGTCGTACGTCCTTTACCTAGCCAATCTCTTGTTTAGTCGATCTTCCAATTCACTTGGTTGATGTGATTCCTTTCTTGGTCGATCCAACCTCAAGCCTGTTCGACTTGACTACTCTCTGGTTGCTTTACATTATAGCTTGAGTCAACCTCATTACCCTAGTCGACTGCATGCCCTTTTCCTGGTCGGTATACTATCTTGTCAAATCTCATCTACACTTGGTCGAATGCTCATCATTAAGTTGACTTCACAGTGGTTGGTTGATTTTTTACCTCTATTCGACTCGTCTCCCACATGGTCGACTTATAATGCATATTCAATTTTCTCCACTTACCTGGTCGGTGGCTCATCTCTAGGTCGAATTTCCAATGGTTGGTCAATTTTATTTCTCTGGTCGACCTGATTAAGAAGGGCACCTTTGCTCAAATCAAGTCGACTTGCCATAGTGAAGGGAGTTGAATGTGGGAACCTGTTATAATGGAAGAATATCATTAGAGGTTACAATCATGAGAACAATCAGGAGAATGTTGTGAAACAAATAAGATAGATTATAGAGTAGCACAGAGGTGTTGGAGCCATGATTTGCACCCTTTTTGACAACCTATTTACCCTGTTTTGAAGATATTTTCACCCATTTTTTATCCTCTTTTGTCAATACCTTGCCTATGAGTTCATGTTTTGACCAAAGGTACATCCTTTTGTGAGTTGCGTCATTTAAGTGATAATATAGGCTGTTAAGTGGTTTCTTACTTGATTATGGGGTTTACTAATAATATAGCTTGGAAAGCATGTACTTGCAAGATGATGACATGTTTTGTTTGTTCTATATTTGATGTTGTTTCTCCTTCACAAGTTCAGAGGGTGCCCCCATTTGGTATGTTGTTACTTGTTGAACTACAATGATGATATTGTTAAGTTTTAATGCTGTTATTAGGTTCTTTTCAATTTACTAGATCATAACAACATAAGTAGGATCACTGAAAGAAACACAATCATAAGATACACAACATTTTATCTTGGGCAACCCTCATGGGGGAGAAAACCCAACAAAAACTTCTTCAATAATAGATTGCCAATACAATGCGAAGACTTAATACCAAACCACCAAGAATAAACTAGGACTGAGCATGAACCTCTCTTCTCCTTCTTGCAACTGCAACTTCCTTCAAAATATGCGCACTAGAAGTGTGTGTGTGTGTGAGTGAACAAATGAGGTTCCATCCTCACTTATAAATACTAGTTGAGGAGGTGCTAGGGCTATGTCTCTTCACTTAGTAGGGTCAACTTATTCCAAGAGTGGTTAAAACCACTTTATAAACCCTAGGGGATGACTTTACAAATACCACCATATAAATATGGTTTGACCAATACACAAAAGGGGATTTGGTCTTATACAAGACCCGACATGATCAATCCATAAAAGGGGATTTGATCTATAATATAATAACTCAAATATAATTACAATATTCTTCAAAGTTACAATATTTCAACACTCCCCCTTAACAAGAAGGGTATTCTACTGACATAACCCAATACAACATCATCTGGAGAGAGAGAGGGCAACAACATCATCAACATCTGTAACACTGACTGACATATCTACAAATCATTATAATTTTTTATCATCATCGTTCACAACATGGAGCTGGAGTAGCATCATCAACATCGTCTATATGAAGCTGAAACATCAACATCAATTAGAATAACAGTAAAGCAACAATATTACCAACCCGAGGCTGGTACACCATCATCAACAACATGAGGTTGATACAACATCATAAACAACACGATGTTGATACAACATCATAAAAAACAACACGAGGCTGATACAACATCATCAACAACACGAGGTTTATACAACATCATCAACAACACGAGGTTGATACAACATCATCAACAACAACATGAGGTCGATACAACATAATCATCATATGGAAACAAAATGAGGTAGGTACAACAATAAAATTTAGCGGTACTCTGACAGACTGTCATTACCGAACCTTCGGTATTTCATAAGATTCCCTAGGATATAAAATCCTAACGGAGCTACCACGCGGTACTCCGACAGAACGCCCTTACCAGGCCTTAGGGATTTGTCCAGGAATCAAAATATTCCCTAGGATATAAAATCCTAACGGAGCTACCACTAATGACCATAGTTGGCATATACATGCATAGGTATTTTGACAGACCGTCCTTACCGGATCTTCGGGATCTTCCCAGGGATGTTCAATCCCCTAGGACATAAAATCCTAACGGAGCTACCCACTGTTGGTCAGGATACCATAGTATCATTAACATCACTCCCCCTTTCGAGGGAGGTCATTTTGGACAACACCAAGATTGTCTTGGAAGTACTCAAACTTCACATGAGATAGAGGCTTGGTCAACACATATGCAACTTGCTCATCTGTGCCAACATATTGGAGCTTTATAGCTCCCCTCTACACCATATCATGAATGTAGTGATACCAGATCTCTATGTGCTTTGACTTATCATGGAACACTGGGTTCTATGTCATCTTTATGCAACTCTGGTTATCACATAGAATCACAATGGCTTCCATCTCCAGATCGAACAGACTTGTCAACAACTTTCGAATCCATATGGCTTCACAACTGGCGGAACAAGTTGCAATGTATTCCGCTTCTGCCGTGATGAGAGAAATACTGGATTTCTTCCTACTTTTCCATGAAGTCATGGCTGAACATATACTAAAACATCTTGAAGTTCTCTTTCTATCTGAAGCACTTCTAGCCCAATATGAATCAGTATAACCAAGCAGTCCGAAGTCATGATCTACAATATAACAAAGACCATAATCCAACGTACCCTTAAGGTATCTCATCACATGATTTGCAACTACAAGGTGAACATGTCTAGGCTCTACATATATTGACTAAAGGTGTTCACAACAAAGCATATATCTGGACTGGTATTCGTCAGATACATCAAAAAACCAATGATCTGTCTATAAAGAGTAGCATCAACCAATTCTGACGAAGTATCAACCAGGAGCTTCAACTTTGTTTCCATGGGTGTGTTTATGGATTTACATTCTAACATGTCAAATCTCTTCAGTATTTCAACTACATACTTCCCTTGGTTAAGGAAGATCTTCTCTGGGCTCTGCCAAAATTCAAGACCTAAGAAATAATGCATCAGGCCTAGGTATTTCATCTCAAACTTTGCATCGAGCTTCTTCTTACAATCCGTGATGAGATTTTCTTCTCGTATTAAGAACAAGTCATCCACATACAATAGCAATATAACTGGCTCATCATTTATAACCTTGAAGTAAAGGTTAGAATCAACTTTAATCTTGGTAAAGCCTAATATTGTCAGAAAACTATCAATTCTGCCATACCAAGCTCTGGGAGCTTGCTTCAATCAGTACATAGCTTTCTTCAATCTGTAGACACAAGTCTTTCTATCTTAAACTTCAAACCCTTGTGGTTGTTCTATATACACTTCTTCTTCAATGACACCATTTAAGAAGGTCATTTTCACATCCATCTGGTGTAGTTTCCACTTCATTTTGGCTGCAAGAGCTATGGTGGTTCCGATAGAAGTGTATCTGGTTACATGAGAAATGTCTCTTCATAATCAATTCTTTCCTTTTGAGAAAAACCACGAGCCATGAATCTTGATTTATGTTTTTCAATACTTCCGTCTGCTGCATGTTTTATCTTGTATATCCATTTGGAAGATACCACATCTTTGTTCTTTGGTCTGGGAACTACCTCCCATACATCATTCTTTATAATGGACTAGTATTCTTCTATCATGGCATCCATTATTTTTTCTGAATGGCTTATTCAAAGAAATTAGGTTCCTTTTCTATGATATCACACATCAAAACCATATAACTGGAGAATGGCTTAGGTTTCTTGCTTTGTCTCATGGTTCCTTTTGGGGCACCATACTTCTCTCCTTCTTGAATAAGTTCCCTTGCCCAAGATGAATTTCTCTTGTGAGAGATATTCATTTGGGGAGGTTCTTGAGATTCCATTATATCATGATCTTCTGGAATCTCATCATCAGGGGTAACTGTAACTTCCTTCACTGGTTTTGCAACTCTGGGAGCTACAAGTTATTCTTCATATACTTATTCAAGCTGGCATTTCCTTGATCTTTTGAGTGCTGAATCTTCATCAAAGGTTACATCTCTGCTGATCTTAATATGATGGTAACTTGGTACACAAATTTTAAAGGCCTTAGAGACCTCACAGTATCCAATAAATATTCCCTTCTTTCCTGAAGGGTCCAACTTAGTTCTCGTTTCTTTCAGAATGTGTACAAACACTGGACAACCAAATATTTTTAGAGGGATTATTTATGGCTTCTTTTCAGAGAACATTTGTTCAAGGGTTTTGAATCCAAGTGCACTATGGGATAATCTATTTTGGACATAAACTCTTGTTCTTGTTGCTTCAGTCCATAATTGCATTGGAATATCTTGATCGTGAATCATCATCTTTACTACTTGCATAATTGTTCTATTATTTCTTTCAGCTACACCATTTTGTTAAGGATTATAGGGAGTGGCGAGCTCCCTCTTAATCCTGACATCTCTGGAAAAACTTCCAAATTCATTTGAGGTGTACTCTCCTCCATTATCTGACCCGAGTATCTTGATTTTTTTCTTCGGAGAGGTTTTCTTCAAGGCTTTGAATTCCTTGAACTTTTCGAGTACTTCATCTTTTGATTTCAAGAAATAAACCCAAGTATTACGAGAGTAATCATCAATAAATGATACATAGTACACATATCCCCTTAGAGAGGTTGATGGGATTGGACCGCATACATCTCAGTGGATGAGCTTCAATATTCCTTCTGCTTTACTATCGCTCTTTGGGAGAGGATTCTCTATGTTCTTTCCTTGTGCACATCCCTTGCATACACCTTCATGATAAAGCTTAAGTTTTGGTAGACCTGTAACTACCTTGCTTACATATGGTAAGGCTTTGTATTTTATCTGAGCTAGTCTTCTATGCCAAATTTCACAAGGAAACTCAGTGGAGTGGGTCAAGGCTGCATCTGAGTGACCTTTTAACTTGTACAAACCACGTTCTTCTGTTCCAATAACAATTGCATCTTCTATGGTTTTTCCTTTAGGCCACATAAGAACTTCACCATCTATGAATGCAACCTTGCAACCTTTCTTATCTAGGGATGAGATAGAAAGTAAGTTCTTTGTCAAACTTGGTACATATAGTACATCCTTCATTCTCATTGGAGTCCCTGAATCAAGTTTGTAGGTGGATTCTCCCATTCCTTTGATAGGGTACTGATAATCATATCCAAGTGAAATTTTCTTGGGGAAGTCCTTTTCTATAAGACTAGAGATAATGTCTTTCTATCCTATCATGTGCTTAGAGGCACCACTATCTATGAGCCAAGTATCCTCTCCAGGTGTCATAGATCATGAGAGGGTTGAAAACAATCATAATCTTCAATCTCTTCTTTAGTCACCTTCTTGGGTGGCTCATCATATTCAACTGTATGGACATGATGTCTTTTGTTATTTCTCTTCTTGTATTATTCCCTTATGGCAGGATAATTCTTAGCAACGTGTCCCAACTTATCACAAAGATAACATTGATAAGAGGAGAAATCCTTTTCCTTAATTTGACCCTTATGATATTTCTGGAATCTCCTTGGAGGGTGAGATTCTTTATGGAAGTGGGTGAATCTCTTTGGGGAGTGAGATTCTTCATGAAGGTGGGTCTCCTTTTGGAGACCTTTTATTTCCACCTTTAGCATGAACAACTAGTTCTTGATCTTCATCCCTTAATAGTACGACTTCTTGGTTGGCTACTCTTGCTTCGTCTTGAACACATTCTTCCCATAAACTGTCAAATTGGAGTTTCTCTTTTCTTGCACAGATAGTTTGGATGAAGGCATCCCAAGGTCTTGTGAGACCATTAAGAGTTGTCAGGATGAGTTCATATTCATCCAAGTTGTCTCCAATTTCTTCTAACTGTTCCTTGAAATGAGTAATTCTAGAGAAATAGTCTTGAACTGTTTCTCCTTTCTACATCTTTGTATTCTTGAGTTGGCTTTTCAAGTTCATCTTCCGATTGATGTTCTTTCCTTCATACATTCTGGTAAGGGCATAAAGCATCCCTTTTGGAGTATTCTTAGAAGATACTCGGGGGATCAAGTGGTATTTAATGGAATATGCAATTATCCTTTTGGCCCTAATCATATCCTTCTTCTACTTCTCTTTGGTTGCATTTTCTCTGGGTTCCAGTACATTTTCTTTTATGTATTTTTCAAGGTCATTCTCTTCAAGAATGAGTCCAATTATGAACTTCTAGGCACAGAAATTTTCCACACCTTCTAACTAGTCAACAAGCTTGATGCTTGCATACATCTTGACCTAGAGCTAGGAAACTGACCAGAAAATGAAAGTGCTCAGAAAATGAATCTAAACTTACCAGGAGATGCACTGGGCTGAGACGAGTTGTCTAGAGCTGACTGTTTCCAAAAATTCCAAGTCTTACCCCTTGAAACTTGACATGTGCAAATATGAACTGGTACTTCCGTTACTGGTTCTGGTTTCCTAGTTTTCTTGTACCAACCAAAACTAGGGTTTGAAGTTTTGGAGAATCTGGCCACTGAAAAGGTGCACTCAAGCTGCCAAAAGATTTTCTAGGGTAGGGCACACTTCCCTAGATAGTTTTTAGTCATAAATTCTTCTCCAATAAAAATCCCTAATTTCCTTGTACGACAAAAATGACATTTTTAGATACCCAGTGAAAGGTGCTCTATTAAGTCAAGCTTTGAAACCATGTTAAGTTTTAATTCTATTATTAGGTTCTTTTCAAAAAACTAGAGCATAACAACATAAGTAGGATCAATGAAAGAAACACAATCACAAGGTACACAACATTTTATCCTGGGAAACCCTCATTGGGGAGAAAACCCAACAAAAACTTCCTCAATAATAGTTTGCCAATAAAATTCCAAGACTTAAGACCAAACCACCAAGAATAAACTAGGACTGAGGATGCGCCTCTCTTCTCCTTCTTGCAACTGCAACATCCTTCAAAATATGCACACTAGAATTCTGTGTGAGTGAGTGAACAAATGAGGCACCATCCTCACTTATAAATACTAGTTGAGGAGGTGCTAGGGTTATGTCTCTTCACTTAGTAGGGTCGAATTCTTCCAAGAGTGGTTAAAACCACTTTATAAACCCTAGGGGACGACTTTACAAATACCACTATCTAAATATGGTTTGACCAATCCACAAAAGGGGATTTGATCTATAAGATAATAACTCAAATATAATTAGAATATTCTTCGAAGTTACAATATTTCAACACATATTTCCATGACCCTATCAATGCTTGATCATTTGGTCTTCGACTGATGCTCAAGTATAGGAGCTGACAACGCCAGCATGGTTAGAATGAGTCATTGAAGGGGAGCGATAATACCAACTGCGATAGTTATTCATGGAAATGATAGTGTACCAGAATATTCTATTTTTCATATCGGTTGTAACATAACAACTATGCTATAGATCTTATACTATCTATACACCAGATCATATATTCTATTTTGTATAAGGTCGTTGTACAAGGATGTGTAAATAACTAAGAACTCTCTTGAGTTAAGGTGGTTAGAGAAAGGAACATAGTCTGTAGTAGAAATCTGGAGAAACCCACTATATCATATTTCTTTAATAAATGAGTAGAATGGTTTGTGCTATTTGAGTATTTAATTCTGAGTTGTTCTAGAAGCCCTGATTAGTGAAGGAAGGGTCCCCTTCGCTAATCAAGTGCTGCGATTCTATTTATTCATTAAGCAGATTTATTGTGGATTGTTTTATACAATTTCCTTGATGTTATGTTTTGATCCTTGAGAAGTTCTGTAAAGTTGTTACTCGTTGATTGTATGGGTCACTGTTTGCAGAAGTTTGGTTAATTATTGTTGAGTTGAGAGACTGTGGCTTTGCTGTTCTTTTTTTTGAGAAGATGTACTTTCGTTTTAATTATAGCAGGTGCATTCTCTTTAAATACATCACCAACTTGTGTGGATTTATTGTTACATTTGATTACTTTCCAACAAGAATTGTGTGGGATTGGAATGATTTCCTTCTGAATGTTTATGGTGTGAGTTAATTCTCCTTTTCAGTCAAAGGATGTTAAATTGAGTGTAACTTTTCTATTTTTCAGTTTGAAGTTTCAGAAAGAATAGTTTAGAAGTGTGATTCCTTAAGAAAGAATTGATTGATTAATATTTTTATATTGCACGATCATTTAATCATAAACATTACGGAGGAAATTGCAACCTACATATAATTTTCACTTAACCTTGACTTAAACGACGACCCCTGGTTTGATAATTAATGTGATTGTTGTTTAGTTGTTCCGTGAGAGCATATAAAAGAACCAACATTTTGGCACCCTTCAAACTCCTAGTCCCAGCATGTCCAAGTTGGAGCGCAATCCCAGGATTCTTTCACGTTTTTGCAACTTGTCACTTGTTCGCCGGAAGTTCTCCCAATATACTGCTGCGAGAATGTCAACATCCTTACACCGTCAATTTGAGAGATGCCACAACTATCTTTCATAAATAGAATTATCACAAGTCATTGCAATAGGATTCGTGACATTATTGCACCGTCATCAACTAAATCATCACAATAACTGTGTAACACCCCCCGTGCTTAGAGAAAGAACTAAACAAAATTTCTCGTTCAAGAGCCGGATTAGCTCTTCGATTTCCCATTGAAATATCAATATCTGATCCACGGGCCCTATTGAAACCCCATCAACGCGAACATGCCCAAAGCGTGAGCTTCACCTATGCGACCACAGGTTGTGATTGCACGCCTATAAAAAGGCACTTTTCATTTCGGGACTTCGGGACTTCTGCAAGCGAGTCAACCCTGACTCTTATTTCCCGAATTCCCGATCTCCAGTTTCTGTCCAAGGCCAGATATACATTCCTGTGCTATCCCATTGATTGACAGCTATGATCGTGTCATGATTTTGCGTATCGGGATAATGAACGTGAGACAACTCTGACTCTCCATTCCCTGAAATCCCAGTCTTCGGTAGCTCCTCCCTTAATCTTCCGCCCACATGACCATTCGTCATGACCATGGGCTTAAACTTCCGTACTCGTCAGGACTTCACATTTTGTGGAGTTGGAACACAACCAATGCCTATATTTCTAAAGCTCGAACCTCAAACTCCCATTATCCCCACGCCCAGATCAACAGTCATGGCCCTCCGGTGATCCGACAGTTCAGATCAAATCATGAGTTCAGGTCTCACGAGTTCACAAAACTCTACCCTTTGACTTCCTTCAACAGCGGGTCAGCGAAACACTGATCCTTCGCCACATGTCCTTTGCCGGTGGATGGTTCTGATCACTTCAGGACTTTCAGGACTTTGACGAGTCCACTCTCCCGCCTACACAAGAGTTAAGATCGACGATCAAGGTAGCTCCCAATGGATTTTGGAACCTACGGTCCCGATTCCATCTCTACTTGTGAAGACTGAAGGGGTCGAGGCATTAACACCTGCGCTCCTCCTCTAGATCCATTGGTCCTGACAGACCTGGGATACTTCCGAAAGGATCTCGTCCTTTTGTCTACCAAATGAAAGGATACTCTCTTTCGATAATTGGACTCACTATCCTTTCTGAACTTGGGTAATGAAACTAAATCTCTCCGAGCTTCAAACTCCCACGACCCTGAAATCCTTGAGAGCTAACCTTTATTGCATAGGGTGTCTAGACCCGGGACACATGAACCTTTAGATGTTTCTTGGGCAATTATCCCTAATCTTAGTCGGGTTTCTGGATAAGGGCTTGGTTACTTTCCAAAGTCCCTAGGCTACTGTCCTGAATGAAGTGCCTTCCTAACTCACTGATTTATGAGCTATGACACTAGGGCAGGGTAACCTTGTGGGTTTACCATAGTGGTATCCATACCAAGGAGCTTACTCCAACTCTGGGACATGATGCAATTCCATGGGGAAGGTGCTTTCGGGGAATTAAACCAGAACATCACGAGAATTAAGAAAATGGGACAATTCTTAGTGGAACAAAATCATGCTCTAGACTTACTCAGTTTATATAGAAACTAACTGTGGCATATAAGTATACACATGCATTCATTATTTCCAATCTAAAATACCAGGAAATCATAGCATACAAAAACCATTTATGGGCGTATAAACATGAGCACGTATCCATGATATTCAATTCAAAATACAAGGCATAAAACACTTATCAAAACCACAAGGCGTGATGTGACTGCTGAGAGGGGTGCTCGTTTCCACCCAACCATAGGATCAGTCACTCTTAACGGATTTATCATTGGCCACCCCCGAGCTTAGGCCATAATGTTTTGAGATTCAATCTCTTACTTCCAGCTCAACGAAAGTTAGGGACGAAGGTTACTCTCCTTCTCCCAATATAGAAAATACACGAGGACGAAGGTTACTCTCCTTCTCTTGTCTTGATCTGGGAGCTGAGATTATCCTCTGCAATACCCTCTTCCTCCCATCTTCCACACACACGCTTTCTTTCTTGCATTCCCCTGCAAGATTATGTGTGGCGCGAATTTCCCATCCGTGGTCAGGTCTGAGAGATTTACGGATGAGAGGTCCACCCCATCCCCTCATTAACTCTTGAGGAGCCTCCCCACCTACCATCCTGACAAAAAATCATTACTAGGTCAGAGAGTTGTTTTGGTCTTGAGCAACTAAAAACTAGTAAGGTACTGGTTCGGTGGAAGTTAACGCAATCGTTTCGGGTCCCTTTCACCACCTTTTCATTAGCCATCGTGGTCTCTTTTAGCACATCCCCTTCCCAACAGTCATGAAACACATATTCATAACATAATTTACATTCATTGACCTTTTATACAAAGGTCCATCAAATCCAACATTCACACCTTCGAGTTTCCCATAGTTCCTGTTAAATATAGTTATATTTATAGACTGGGGGAAACAGGGTGTTACAAACTGTTGTTCATGCCAAAATCCACAATCACTTATGGTCTTGACATATATGACTATTTATTACTTAGAAAAATTGCAATTTTCCGATTGGTTGTCACCGTTCCCCACCAATGGACATGGACACCCAACACTTTAGTTGGGGGGAGGTGCCAACTTCGGATATGTACCTTTTGTACCATGTGTATACACTTGTATTTCCTGATTGGGACCAAAATAAACGTGCACACACCCATTAAATTCAATCTGAAACTTACCAAATTAAAAAAACAAACCTCCACCACCCTCGTATTTCTTTGCATGCACAAACTCAAACTGGTTATAGCTACAACACTAGTAAGACCACCCAAAGCCATCAATTGGGCCAATTAGAACTCACAACAATGGGGGGATCAACAATACACCATGAACCAGAGAACACAGAACAATTACAACAAAACATAACATTTTATCAGTTGTTTTAGGATGCAGGGTGGACATTATAGTTAGAAAGATTGCAGGGCTTCGACATGGGAGTAATGCTGGAATTCACCCAAATTTTGACTAGTGAAAGAACTATGGTAAGGGGCATATAATTGGCTGTAACTGAAGAAAGAATAGCTAGGGCGATATGGATCCCACATGAAGGAGAGTGGTGTTTTTGCAAGATGTCATCCCTGGTACATGCAATAGAGGAATTTAGTAGGGAAGGATAACTCTTGCAACATCGAGCGAAAGGATAGGCACATGAATCCTTACCTGCTATATGGAAAGATGTGGCTTTGTTTATCCATAAGTACCTAACATGTGAGGGTCAATATCAAGTATTATTTTCTTATCATCTTAAGTTGCTAGTACATCTAGGGCACAATGCTCGATCAAACATCCCATATTTTCTGTTAAGGTCTTTACAACTCATGGCATGTTTTGTAAGAAATGTGAAGTATCATTTGGTATCCATTACAAACCATGGTCTAGTTAAAATCTTGGTTCTTGAGGCCTTGGGAAACACGCAACAACATGGGGGAAACTCTTGGGAATGCTAGAAGAGTCTATAAAGGAACAACAAGCAGAGACAAAGCATGGAGTATTATAGCACAAATTTCCACACCTATGCATTTCTGACATGGCCCAACCCTTTCCCTAGACTGCTAATCAAAATTCCAACTTCCCGCAACAAATTCACCTAAAAAATTAAATTTTACTTATATCTGTGGGTTTCCTTTGTGCAACACATGGACATCCACGCCTTGCTAGCTTACAACCCACAAATGCCCTTAAAAATTGGAAAAAATAAAATAATTCTACTTTTTCGGGCAAGGATTTCGGTTGGGCTCATTTCCCAACCTCCCTAATCCCGTACTAAATGGAATTCAACCTCCTAAACTTATCAAGGATGGCATAAATGCACCATTGGGGGCATGGATAAGGGAGAATAATCAAGGTGCAAGATCATGCTAGAAAAATTTAGCAAGCTTCCTTATGTCCCTTCATTCTCCGAGTAACATCTTATACCTGGAAACTCATTTTCCACTATTTCCTCCTCTTTATAACTATAGGGTGTGTTCCTATCCCTGTTGAGTTATCCAAGGAAGAGCCTCATCACTGAGTTGATTCTTGAAGGTATTACGAGGAACCGAGGGTAATTGGATTTGAACCAATACAGAAGGTTGAATAAGGTTGTAACTACCTTTCTCACATTGCTGTTAATAGAAGAGTTCTCTTTCCCTCTTATTATGTGTTTATTGGTTCATTGTAATGTAATATGCTAACATCTTTCATATATACTTGAATATATGCACATGATATATGATATTTGAATGTATAACTACCTTGTAGCAACCTATTCTTGATTCTCTATTGAAGGCTAGTTCCAACAGGGATCATGAGCACTTCAAGAAGCAAGAGCGGGGATCGACATAGAACAAAGGATTCAAGGTGTGAGGCTTGTCCTTCTTCCCTTCTATCTCTCTATCTCTCTCCTTGTAAAAAGTAGTTATTTTTTATACGCTTTGATATAGATGAGGGTAGGTTCTGTCTTCTAAATTTGGTCTTGCTATGTGATCAGACCTAAGGTCACGGGGGAAAAAACCCTTAATCAAAATTAGAGATCATACTGGAGAATCTTTTCTCCTAGTTTGGGTCGGTTGTAGGGTGTCTTGTGTGTCCTATTTTATTTTTGTGAGTTTTCCAAGATTTGTTGCAAAGCTTTTCTTATTTGGAAACTTTTCCATAAGTCTCTAGGAGTCTCCCTGTTGAAATTCCTTTTTATTTTTCTAATTTTACAGAGTTATCCACACTTTTCTGTTATAACAGTCATGGATATCTGCGCTTTTAATGTGTATGAACCGTGGACATCCACAAGTTTCAGTTCACATTGTTGCAGACCTATGCACAATTTTTGAAAAATATTTTCTTTCTTTAGTCTTTGGGAGATTTAGGGGATTCTCCAGGTCATCCTGGGATTTCTAAGTTTGTGATTGCTTTGTATCACTGTGTTAAGTATTTTAAAACTTCTAAGTCACATAAAATATCTTTCTCTTGGTTTCCCAGTGTTCTGGGCCATGAATCGTGTATCCTACAGTTTATTTTAACATCTTTTGTTAGTTTTGCTTTGATAAAAAGAAAACAAAAAAACCTAGTTTTTTCTACTAGTTAGGTCTCTTTCTTTCTTTGCATTGTTTTGCATTGTTATTTGAAAAAGAAAAAGATATTAACATAGGTTTTCATTTTATTCTCATATTAAAAGCATTTCAAAAGAAAAATAAGAAATAACGTCCTTTGTTTTCTTCTTTTTCTTTTCTCAAAACACTGCATTGTCATCTTTGTGAAATTCTTTTTCATTTGAAGAATTAGTGTAAATTTTTCTTTGCCAGTGTTCTTATAAGTTTCATTTTTGAAAAAGTCTCAAACAACATCAATTTCAATCCATACCCTTTGAGTAATAACAACCACTAAAACGAAGGCTAAACTTAAAATGTACTCGACTTTGCTTCTAGGGTTCACAAACAAGTTTAGGGTTAGGGCCTTTGATTAGGATTGGAGAGATAACTTTCCAAGGCCGCAAAAAAACATAGGAGTTTGAGTTAGGGAGAGTCAAATCCAATTTTTCATATAAGTATAGCCGAGAGCCTCCTCTGACACATAAGCTAAACATTAAGTCATGTAAAGGAGAGCCAAGGAGATTCTTCTCCAAAGCTCAACTTAGCGTAGTGAAGAGATCGTATATTGGGGGTGTCGCTAGTGCCTTTACCTTCATGAGAGGTTGTTCATTCAAAGCTTCAGGATTTGTTACCTTGCCCATATGTTTGATCCTGACTATCAATTGTAACCCTAGATGCTGACTATGCGTTGGTTACCTTAGTTGCTTTTCCTAGGGATCTCAGAGGTGACTACAGGGGTTTACCGTGATACATGGGGAAGATTTCATATCACACTTTTCAGTACTGCTGGAGGGTGCCCCACGAAGTGTGAGTTCTTGCACCAAATAAGGCTAGTCAGTGGAGGTCGGGATAACTTCTTCTTAGTCCTTCGTTCGTTGTTCCATGAGACTTAATCAACCCGTTCCTTCGTCCAGAAGCTCCCTTTCTACTTTTTCATTGCTTTGGACTCAGGACCTTATCCACGTGGGCTGAATTCTTTGAAAATTTGTTTGTTGCGATGTTTCTCTTAGGGATTTTTAGTGGAGTGCTTCTTTGTATAGTTGATCTAAGGTGGTGTTAGTATCAACCACTTCGCTGGTCGGGAAGGACCTCTGGTATTTCTCTTGAACGTGTGGAGCCGCCTATTGGAAGGCATGGGTTTTTATACCACTAGTTCACCAGAGTCAGTGCATGAGACTTTATGGACATAAAAAATCCCGTAAGGGATGAACTTGTGCATAAAAACAACATGGAAATTTTTTCTTAAGGATACAACCAAGGGACCCCTACCCAAGGGGTTTCTTATGATTTTCCTTCCTTTGGAAATGTTGGTGCTCCCTTAATGGCCACTTTTAACATTCCTAGGTTGAATGTAGGACTACCAGTTTGTTTGTGTACCACTTTGAAGGTCTCAAATGCTCTTTATGATTCTCGGATAAGCACCTTATGTTAGGGGCATCGTACGGATGCTGATCCTTCATCTTCTACATCCGCCAAGTTTACTCCTTCTCCTTCTCCCTCTTCTGGTGAAAGTCATTCTACTAGTAACCATAAGTATAAAGGAATAGGGAGAGTAAGAGTAAGAAGAAGAAGTCGCCAACCTCTGCTAGTCATGTTGGAGACCTGTCACCAGCCTCTGCAAGTCATGCTCGAGGCAAGCGACCAACCTCTGCTAGTCATGTTGGAAGCACAAGTCCATTCACTACGAGTCATACAGGTATAAATTCACCAACCTATGTGAGTCATGTTGGAGATAGGTCATCAACCTCTACAAGTCATGTTGAATACCAACACCTAGCCTCTGCAAGCCATGCCAGGGGCAAGAGCCTAGTTCCTGCAAGTCATACTGGAGTTCAACAACTAGCCTCTGCTAGTCATGATGGAAGTGAAAAAACAACCCATTCTAGTGATCTAGGTAGATATCGGTGGCCACCCACCTTTTCCAACTCGCTCAAAATAGTTTTCTGGCAATTTTGGCAATTTACTACTTTTAGCAGTTTTTAACTTCTAGGGCCATTTTGAGGGCCTAAATGAAGGTTTTTCAGGATTGAGGTTCCCAATTATAGGAAAAGCCTCTAATTGAGCACCCAAAATGAATCTCCTCAACGATACCTTTCCAACGGGATATCATGCGCCTAAAACGAAGATCGTATGCAAAAGTTACGACCTCGGGAAGTTGATGTACTAACTTACCCAAACGGGGCCCACATGACTTTTGGCGCTTCATCTTCTAGTGTTAGGTTTTTGGATGTCTATAGTTTTTGAAATTCTTGTTTATTGTAAAAATTCCTTCAGAGCTTCATTGTAATCATCTTCTTGCGAATGAGCTCAACCATCACATCTCTTCTCAGAGATAAGACGCCACCATTCCAGCAAGCTTGTTATCCATTGCCTTCCACCCCCAGATAGATGGCCAAACCGATGTCGTCAGTCAAATGGTCATATATATCCTGCGCATGTACAATTCAAAACACCCCCACTCATGGGATGAGAGTCTTCCCTATGTCTAGCATAGCTACAACCGAGTCCTGCATAGCTCAACTGGCCACAACCCCTTTGAGGTGGGGTTCGGATTCCAACCATTGGGCCCCATGGATGTTGCACTACCCCTGGTGGCCACCTTGACTGAATCGTCCCCAGTTCCACCAGGAGCTAACAAAGCCACCTGTTTCATTGAGAAGATCTAGCACATCCGCCAATAGGTTCAGGATATTCTACAGAAGTCTAATGCCAAGTACAAGTAGTGCCATGATCAACATCGGGTGCCACATAAGTTTCAGGTGGGAGACAAAGTTTGGTTGCACTTGTAGAAAGAACACCTTAAAGGGACCCATAATAAGCTTCACCCACTCTTTTATGGGCCATACACCATCACCAAGGCTGTGGGTGACAATTCTTTTGAGCTCAACATTCTCTCTTTGCTTGGCCTGCACCCAGTCTTCAACGTGGCTCTCCTTCGGCCATGTTTCCCACCATTATTGGACACCTCAGAGATAGTAGAGCAGTTGACACCAACAGAGCTCAACCTTGACTGCATGCAATAGGAATACAATTATCAGATTGTGGACACATAGATCATGGGCACTCGATACCAAAGGATCCAAATTTATCGAGTCGTTAAAGCAGGGCAACTCCTGCACCAAGGCAAGTGGCTCACCTCGGGCCAAATTCAATAGAAATTTCCTCATATTATGGGGGAACTCAATGCAATGGATACCATTGATTCATAAGGAGGGAGGGTTATCTAGGTGGATATCGGTGCCCCCCCACCTTTTCCAACTCACTCAAAACAATTTTCTGGCAATTTTGGCAATTTACTATTTTTAGTAGTTTTTAACTTCCAGGGCCATTTTGAGGGCCTAAATGAAGGTTTTTCAGGATCAAGCTTCTCAATGATATCCAAAGGCTTGTATTGAGCCTCCAAAAGAATCTTATTGATGATACCTTTCCAACAGGATATTGTGCGCCTAAAACGGATATCGTATGCAAAAGTTACGACCTCGGGAAGTTGATGTACTAACTTACCCAAACAGGGCCCACATGACTTTTGGTGCTTCATCTCCTAGGGTTAGGTTTTTGGATGTCTAGGGTTTTTGACATTCCTGTTTATTGTAAAAAGGCCTTTAGAGCCTCATTGTAATCATCTTCTTGCGAATGAGCGTAACCGTCACATCTCTTCTCAGAGATAAGCCACCACCATTCCAACAAGCTTGTTTTCCGCTACATTTTACAGTTTCAACTTATTTCCTTATTGAATAGAAAAACAATTTTACTGTATATTTGTTATTCTGTGTTAATCATATTTAATAATTTTTAGTCATTTCATTCTGCTCATAAAATATGGATCATCTAGTCATGCTAGAAGCGCAAAACCAATCTTTGCTAGTCATGTTGGAGATTCGTCAACATCCTTTGCGAGTCAAGTTGAAGACAAGCAACCAACCCCTGCAAGTCATGCTGGGGGAAAAATTCTAGTCACTACTAGTCATACTGGAAAAAACATCACCAACCTGTGCAAGTCATGTTGGATATCAACACCTAGCCACTGCAAGTCGTGTTGGGGGCAACCTGCCAACCGCTGCAATTCATGCTGGGGGCATTGATATGGTTGAGAAGCTTAGACGTATAGGACGTAAGCCCAAGTTTCCTTGTAATATTTGCAAAGGAGATAACCTTACTCATTTTTGCCTTGCTATTTCTATGGTATGAAAATCATGGTCATTGTTTGAAATCCCTTCTAGTTCTGAGTCATCTTCAATTTCCCAACAATCTATGTAAACATTGGTTGATGAAGTGGTCGTGCCAATGCAAGATTTGGAAGAAACCACTCTTATTTTTGGGGGTGATGTGTCTCTTGATCATGTTGTCTCACATCCTATTCAACCAGTGGTTGAGGAAGTGGTCACGCCGATGCAATATTCATTCGATCCCACTCTTCTCTTGCAGAGTGATAAGTCTAAGGAAGTGGTCTCGTCGATGGAATCTTGGGCTGATCCCACTCCTCTTTTGGGAAGTGACGTGTCCTTTGACCATGTCCTTATCATTTCCATTTCAATACCTTCTAAACAAGGGGGCATTCCACTCTCTTCGAGTATGCTCCCTTCGAGTCCTAGGATGGTTTCCTTTGATTGGAATGATCTTGTAGAGCCTCACCTTCCTTATTTTGCGCCCTTCTAGATAATGGTTGGAGTTAATTCATTAGGAATTTGATGAAGCATTATAGATTAAGGATCCTCTGCAAGTCATTTATCATCCTTGGCTTTGCAAGATTTGGGTTCTCCCAAGCTCCTGTCAGCTACCATTGAGCTGCTGGATTTCAACAGAAGATTTAACGTATGTTTGGGGATTCTTCCTTAGTTTCCTATCACGTTAGGTGGGAAGAATTTCCTATTCTATATATTAGTGGTGCCAAGCCCTTTAGACTACAATATGCTTCTTGGGTGTGATTATGTTTATGCAATGAATTCTCTCATGTCTATGCTTTTTTGTGTGAATAATTTCCCTCACAACATAAGCATTTTCACTATTGATTAACTTTCATTTGATAATGTCCATCCTGGTTTGACTTTACCTCAGTTTTCCCCTTTGTGTATTCCTAGTGTTCGACTAGACTCTTCCTTGCCACGGGTGAATTATGTGGCATCTTATCCTCAATGTTCAATTGCTCCTGAAAATGATCCTTTACAATTATGTTCACCTTCTCGAGACAAGGTCTTGACAATTGATCAGGTGTTTTATCCGATGGGGGCATGGGAGCCCTTTCTTCCCCCTATTGGTCTGAGTAATCCAACGTTTCATCTTTTCTCTGATATTATTGTTTGTAAGACCTCAAGCCAGGGTATTTGTGAGTTGTCAAGCCCCGATTTCATGGATGTTGAGTTGCCTTCAGACGAGGCCATCCTTAAATATATGATTATGGATCTTCGACCTCCTCTTGAACTGGAAGATTTATTGGTTGGTTACCAATGAAACCCTTGGCTTGAGCCTAAAAATGGGCTCTACCTGGAGCACTACTATGCATGAGCCGTAAGGTTGTGCGGTCCTATGTACATAATGTAGTTTTAGGGCTTCTTGTTTTCAAGTTATGTATTCCATATCACATGCTATTATCATAGGTTTCTATATTGGACTTATTAACTTTTGGGTAAGTGTTTTTGGTCTTATATATAGGACTTTGGAGAAATTTTCTTTGGTACCTTTTCATTCCATGTCGATCAATTCTGACAGGTAATGATCTTGAAATTGGAATATAGGTTAGATTTTCCCCTCCATTAATTTTTGCATTATCTGTTTCCTATTTCATTTTTCCTTAGGATCGACCCCACAGAGTTGCGACACATAACCTTCTCTGTTGTTTAGAAGTGTTGTACTTCATTTATGTCATCACCTTTTCAGATTTTTCAACAGGTATTATGTTCTTTACTAGCATATATAGTAGGATCCATTCCACCTCCATGATGCATTTATCTGTATCGTTCACATATATGCCATAGGATCTGTTGATATTATGGTAGTCGTGGGAGGTATTAACCTCTACGTGTAACCTTTGATGAGACTAGAATATTCCAGGAAGTAAGAGAAGCCCTAAAACGTTGGATAATAACCCTAGAAGGCAAGTCAACTCAAGATAATAATTTATATTAAATTATAATCCTCTAGAAGTACAAGTCGACCTAGTTAGGTCACTTGGAAGACTATAAATAAGAGGGCGCTAGACCTCATTTGATTCATACTCGCACAACTGCATAAAGACTAGTGGTTCACAATTTTCAAGAGGGAGTGCAGTTGCAACTACTACAACTGAGATTTTGTCTCTGGTTATGGTTTGGACTTTCTGTTTGGCATTCTAGACTTGAAGAGAGATACACTATCTTGGTTGGCTATTGGTTTTAATGTTTTATTCTAGAATTATTATGTCTGTCAAGGTTAAAGGTGCTTGGGGGTGGCTTCATGCCTATGGTTAGGTGACAATATTGGTATGTTGTCTATGGAAAAACAAGCACATCTCTTTATTTCTAAAAGGTTATAGGCCCACACTATCTTCAGATAGTCTAACCACTGGAACATAGATTGGGAAGTTATTTGTTAAGCTCGTTGTGGCACCAGTTACAACTGCAACTAAGTTTTCTGATTATGCATTTGAAACAAACCCTAACCCTTGTGTTCAGGCACTTATGATGAAACATTTGACCTAATTCCTTAACATTCTAGTGCATCCTAGCCTAGCGCACCTCTTGGTACCCTCAGCTAGCAAAAATGTCAGGTTTGAATTTTTGGTCAAAGTCAAAGTCAAAGGTTGATCGATCAAAGTCAAAGTCAAAGGTTGACTTGTGGTCAAATTAGTTTTGTGATTGAAGTTGAAATTTTAGAGTTTCTAGCTTATTCTAATCATTGAATCTAATCTCTTCTTGTCAAGATGATATCTAGTTTCATATTGGAAGACAAGCTGGACAATGCTACAAGACTCCAAAGTTATGCACTTGTATATGCTATCCAAGTTATATCATCTAGAAAAACATGAGTGTGTTTGTAGGGAAAGTAGTAGAGACCTTGTCCAAGATGTAATCTTGGATTCGGTGCATTCAAAAGAACAAGCACACCCTCCATAGAAATCGAAGCTTCAGGTTCCAGGTTTGATTAAACTGTTAAGCTTCAGATTTGTATATATCAAGGGTGATAGTTGCTACATTGCAAATTGTGAAAGCAGTCTTTTAAATTTTCTATTATTACTAGGTGCAATGAATACTTGACTGCATATATATAGATGCTTATTGTACTTATTTGCAAGATGAACTAACATTTCCTCTAGAGAGATATTTTTTGTTTTCTCTTGTTGTTCTTGTTACGTGCATGTACCCTTGTGAAATATGTTTGATGAAAAATCCTTGCAGAAGCTGTCATAGAAGAAGTTTATAAGGATGACACAATTGCCAGATGGGCAACAATTATAATATATAGAAACAAACTTCAAGAGACTCAGAGGAGTCAGACTCGAAGGAAGTCAGTAATCAAAAGGAAACCACAATAGGTTTGTGATACTTTGCATAAAACAAAGAGAGATGCAACATACAGAAGCATGGACTCTCTCAGATAGAAGGAGCTGATCACAATATTCCAAAAGAAGAGAATGCATATTTCTCATTCATGCATGAAGTTGGGATAAGGAGGGAGCTAATCCCCAACGATATGATCCATTGAAGAAGAATCCATAAAGAATATGAAGTATCTATCCATGTTCTTCATTGGAAGTAGCATCCATGATAAGAAACACATGTTCAGTTTGAATATAGAAGAAGTCTTCTTCAAAAAGAATCCTTGAATATCCTTGGTTGTCCATCTACATTTATGTTCCTATGGCGTAAGGAAAAATTTGGAGCCTTCAGGAAATAAGGGCATGCAATCTATAGAAGATTCCATGGACTCCAACATTGAAGAGAAACATGAGGAAGAACATGAAGATTCCAAGAAAGAAAGAAAAGTCAGAACAACCAATTGAACCAAGTTTGAACCCACTAGAAGCAGTCAATCAGAAGGAATGGAAGGAAGCCGTGATAAAGAACAATGTATGTGAGAAATTGTGAAAAATACTTAAGCATTGATAGATATAAGGCGAGACTCAGGGATAGAGGGTTCTCCCAGAAGGAGGGAGAAGACTATGATGACAGCTTGTTCTAGTAACCAAACATACCTCTACTTGAGCCACTATATCTCCTGCAGTATCCATGGGTTAGAGTTTACATCAGATGAATGTAAAGACTATTCTTCTCAATAGAGTAATTGAAGAAGAAACGTATGTAGAGCAGCCTCAAGATTTTGAGGTATACCAGAAAGAGACCGTTGTATGCATATGGAAGAAGACCTTGTATGGATTCAAGCAAACTTGGTGCAAAGCCTCTCATGTACAACATAAGCGTGGTGAAAACTTCCTATGACAGAGGAAGTATATTCAAATGGTTCTTCAGAAGTCCAGGATGATGGATTGAAAATCCATGGAAAAATCCCATGATGACAGATCTGAAGAAGTTGAGAGACTATGATCCAGTAGACCTGTCTATGTATCGACAATTGATTGGCTCATTAATGTATTTGGAAAATACTCACCCAGATATTTGCTTTGTTGTGAAAATAGTTTCGGGTGGAAACTAGCCATGAAGAATTGAATAATTGCTAAGCATGCATTGAAATGTCTTCTTAGGACGTTTGAGTTATGATATACAACTGCATGGATTTATCGATTCAGATTGGGCAGAGAGTGCAGATGATAGAATAAGTGCTACTTGGATATGTTTTAATTTGAGCTTTTCCACAATGTCATGGGCTAGCAGGAAACAAAAGTTTGTTGCACTCAGCATTGCAGAAGCAGAGTATATTGCATCTTGCGATGCTTGTACGAAAGTAGTGTGGTTCTGTAAGCTAGTTTCTAGACTATTTGATCAGGTGTTGGATTCGACCGTGACATATTGTGATAATCAAAATTGTGTGATTCTTTCAGAGAACCCGATGTTCCATGACAGGTCGAAGCACATTGAGATTGAGTATTATTTTCTCCATGATAGAGTCCAGAGGGGAGAAGTGGTTCTCCAATATATCTTCACAGTTGAGCAGATAACATATATTTTGGTAAAGCCTCTGTCCAAGATGAAAAGTTTGCATACTTAAAGGACAAGCTGGTACTTGTGGAGATGACTTCCTTATTGAAAAAGGAAGAGATTAATCCCAGGTTGGGAGGGAGCACTGATATGTTATTGATTTATGGGTAGTCATTTTCCAGTTTGGAAAATGGTCCAGGTTGGGCAGTCACCTTCCAGTCCGGAAAGTGGCCCAATATTTATGACGGACATGCATTTTCTAGTTCGGAAAATGGTCCAGATCGAGCAATCATTTTCATAATGAAAACAGTCTGATAGATTGTTGATGTACCATAGACAACGATTCCCCTTGTGGCCAGTGTGGGGGAATGGTCTAGGACATTCATTCTTCTTGGCATTCACTCTAAGTAGTGGTCAAGCTGGTCCGCGTCTTTGGGCAGTCATTCTTTCGAAGTTCACATTTGTGAGTAGTTTCGAAGAACGGTCCATTATAGGAGGTTGGTGCAGGACAATCATTTCCATAGGAAATGGTCCAGACAGTAATTCCCTAGGGCATACTCATTCTCTCCAGGTTGCACTGTGATTAGTGCCGAAAGAATGGCCCAGTTAGGTGAATGGTCTAGGTTCAACAATCAGGGACATTCATTCTCTAGGGTAGACTCATTCTCTCCAGGTTGCACTATGATTACTGCCGGAGGAATGGCCCAGTTAGGTCAATGGTCCAGGCTAAGAAATTAGGGACAATTATTCTTCTATGCTTGGGAAGGATAGTGTAGATAGACCATGGCTGATGTTTTTACTTTCTGAGTGCAAATTCTCTTACAGATCTCATAGATGTGAGTGGAGGAATGACCCAGATGACTTAGTTTGTATCATGATATTGTTTATGCAGGTTGATATCAAATGATATGATTTTTGTGGAGACTGTATGTCTCTAGACAATATCTATATGCTATTGTGGTGGATGTGATCCACTGGTAGTCACTGTGTGTCACTGGTTAGTAGTCGTGTGCTACTAGGAGTGGTTGTGTACCAATGGATAGTAGTTGTATACTGCTATGGATAGACACATTTATTTTCTAATGGATGACATTGTTCTGAATGCCATATAGAATACCGCTAGTGTTGGAGATGATTTCCATCTAGATGGATAGTCGGTGTGTTGATGGACATACATTCTCCAGGTGGAGAATGGTCTAGGAAGGACAGATTGCTGGTAGACAGAAATCCTCCCTATGCAGGATGGTCCAGGTTGACATATTACTGGTGGACAAGCATTTTCCCTGTGGAGAATGGTCCAGGTTGAAAGATTGTTGATATACCATGGAAAACTATTCTTCTAGGACATATGTCTGGATTAGAAGAATGATACGTCTCCCTGAGTTCACAGTAGTGACTAGATTGGAGAAATTGGTACAAGACAAACATTTTCCTTGAGTTCACAATAGTGGCAAGAGGGAAAAGTAGTCCGGATTAGAAGAATGGTCCTTTTATCCCATGGCATGGATTTCAACATCTTTTGGAACAATTATTCTTCTAGGACATATGTCCAAATTAGAATAATGGTCCTTGTATCACTCTGTGGAGTGAGTGATTTATTCAACATCATGCCTGATTACTCAGATGGAGTATGGATTCGAGAGATGATGCAATAGATGCTATCAAATGATACTGATAGTGATGATGTTGCTCGTGAGTTGATCTATGTGATCATGAGATAGCCTGTGTGGCTATGATGATGCTACTCGTTGAATGGTTTGTTTGTGAAGAAGACCATTTCCTTTAATACCTCCCTAGACAAGAGGGAGTGTTGATATTATCATAGCTGCAGGAGGTATTAACCTCTATGTGTAACCTTTGACGAGACTAGAATATTCCAGGAAGAAAGAGAAACCTTAAAAGGTTGGATAATAACCCTAGAAGGTAAGTTTTCTCAAGATAATAATTTATATTAAATTATTATCCAATACAAATTATTATCCTCCAAAAGTACAAGTCGACCCAGTTAGGTCACTTGGAAGACTATAAATAAGAGGGCGCTAGACCTCATTTGATTCACGCTCTCACAACTGCATAAAGAGTAGTGGTGTAGAAGTTTGGAGAGGGAGTGCAGCTGTAGTTAATTCAACTTGGATTTTGGTCTTTGGTTATGGTTTGGACTTTCTGTTTGGCATGCTAGCCTTGGAGAGAGATATGATATTTTGGTTGGCTATTGGTTTTAAGGTTTGCTTCCAGAATTATTCTGTCTGTCAAGGTTAAAGGTGCTCGGGGGTGGATTCATGCCTATGGTTGGGTGACAATATTTATATATTGTCTATGGAAAAACGAGCACATATATTTATTTCTAACAAGATCCACCCCATTCTTTCTCGACATCAGACCTTTCCAACTACTTAAAGGTGTCGCTTACAAATGGTATATCTTACCTCTCCATGGGTGTCCTAGTTAGTACCTCACTGGCATTTTTGACACCCATGCTGCAATTGTTTCAATATGATTGAAAGCCTTGTTTAGTCTTGCCATGTCTTTGTGCTGAAGCCTCATGACTTCCTCTCAATCATTTCCTAGCTAATGTAAACACGAGGATTCAAAACTTTTGTTGAGTTGTAATTGCATTTTATATTAACCGCTTGCGCTTTTAGGCCTAATGTCAGCTTCATCTTTCTCTTGTTGAACCATTTGCTTATGTATTCCTACCAGTTTCTAGCCTTGCAATTTATGCCTTTGCGACTTGACACCTTTATCCCCGGAGGAGACATTCCCCTGAGTGTCTTTATCCTGCACATGCTTCCTTGCATTAAGCATAGGTATGTTCCTTGCACCTTGGAACTAGTTTGGTTGCCCGTGACACTCATTTCCTCCATTGTACTATAACACTCTATTATTCTTTTTCAGGCTTTAATAATATGAAAAAGACAAAAAAAGTAAAAAAAAAAACAAAAAGAGGGGGAAAGCCTCTATCTCTTTTGTTGGAAACAATCTTGTAGCCCTTGAACAAAGCACAATCTTGAGTCAATATCTCATCATTTTGGGTCTAGTATGGATTTAGGAGACTTTTTTTCTCATTTTTTAGTATAATCTCCCTCGACTAGTTATTCTTCCAACCATATGGAGCGTTTGTTGATGCCTCATGTATCACAAATGTATTCCAATTTATAATCCATCCTACCTTAGTCACATAATGTGTCATGCTTTTGTTCAAGGGAAGTTTTAGCCTGAGTCAACCATTCTATAGTTAGTATCTGACCTTGCATGTCGGCCTTTCCAAATCATTCAAGTCTGTCTCATCATCACAAGTATCTCTATCCTTTACTTGTGCTAGTATAGAAGGTCCCCATTGAATTTTTGTTGGCGGGTATGCTCTTATCGACTCTGACTCATTGCTATGAGAGTATGACCTAGACTTTCATCCTGGGCCTGTTTCCATTATTGATAGGTCACCTTGCACTCAACAGATGACAAACCATCATTGGTAGCTGATTGAGTGGTTTCCCTTGTGTTCGACATCAACAACAATCATCACACATATGGATTTGTGCGGTACCTTGGTTTCCATTTGACCCCATTGGTGGATTCCTCATCTTTTTCAGTAGTATCCATTATTGGATACTATTCAAAGAGTCTCTATCATGCACTTTTCCATCTGGTGCATGACGGATTCGTACCTCACTGTGGTCCTTACAATCTTTTCGTTTGAGTCCTTCCAAATCTTTCGCCTTCTTCTACCCCTTGTGCTGGATTATGGATGATGCCTTAATGCCTTCCTTCCAGCAGATCTATTCCTATCAACGTCGACACATATTTCTCTAGGATAGGGATCTAGAGTCATATTTGGTACCTTGGGGATTGGATTCATCAGTGGTAGGTTCCCTTGCTATTGACAATGGGAATACATCATTGTCCCCTGTTCGATAGATTATAATAGGTGTTCGACATCAACTCATTTATTCACACTCATTATATTTTACAATGGTACCTTGATGCCCATTATCATCATTGGTGGGTTGTCTCACATTTGCTAATGATATACATTAATGACCAGTAATCAAATGGTGTGTCACTATGTTTGACCCCAACACATCTATTCGCATGGTGTAGACTCGTACCATGATGGATTGTTTTGAAGACTTCGAGTGAAGTACGAGAATCACATATTTTGTGCTCCTACCTGACATATTGTACCACTCCACAGACATTGGTACTTGTAGGGGATCAACTTGTTCACTCCATTGGTCCCATATATCCTCTGTTCTTGATTTTGAGACACAACTCCACTATGTATCTCTTTGTGGCTATGATCTATTTTCACATTGATCCACTGTGTATTCCTTGTGGCCATGTTTGTTGCTTTATATATACCACATGGATCCACTTTTTATTATTCATGGCCATTTTTATTACTCATACTTTCATATGTGCCATGTATCCGCAATGTACTTAATTTGGCGGCCATGCTTACACCACTCTTGAGCATGGGTATGCCCAACTTGGGAAGAGAATACTCTTACTAAATTTTGGCTGACGATTTATGTTTTTGGATCTATTGTCTTGGGAACCTTCATGGATTACTTCATTTATCCTAACCTCTCATATTTAAAATGTATTTCAACTCACTTTCCCTTCTTACCTCACACATTAGGGGGCATTTGTCATAGCACAAATTTCCACACCTATGCATTTGTGACATGGTCCAATCCTTTCCCTAGCTTGCTAATCAAAATCCTAACTTCCCTCATCAAAGTCACCTAAAAAAATTACGTTTACTTATATCCACAAGTTTCCTTTGTGCAACACATAGACATCTGTGCCTTGCTACTTGCAACCCACAGATGCCCTAAAAAATGGAAAAAATAAAATAATTCCACTTTTTCGGGTGGGGATTTCAGTTGGGCTAGTTTCCTAACCTCCCTAAGCCCGTACCAAACATAATTCAACCTCCTGAACCTCTCAAGGATGGTATAAATGCACCATTGGGGGCATGGATGAGGGGGGAGAATCAAGGTACAAGATCATGCTGGAAAATTTTAACAAGCTTCCCTATGTCCCTTCATTCTTCGAGTAACATCCCATACATGGAAAATCCTTTTCCAATGTTCCTTCCTTCTCTTTATAACTATAGGGTGTGTTCCCATCCCTGTTGAGTTATCCAAGGAAGAGAATCACCACTGAGTTGATGCTTGAAGCTCTTTTGAGGAACCTAGGGCAATTGGCTCCAAACTAGTACCGAAGGTTGAATCAGGTTGTAACTACCTTTATCAAATTGTTTTTAATAGAAGAGTTCTCTTTCCCTCTGATTTTGTGTTTATTGGTTCATTATAATGTTATATTCGAATGTCTTTCATATATACTTGAATATATGCACAAGATATATGATATTTGAATGTATAACTACCTTGTAGCAACCTATTCTTGGTTTTCTACTGCAAGCTAGTTCCGACAGGGATCATGAGCACTTCAAGAAGCGAGAGTGGAGATTGACATCGAATGGAGGACTCAAGGTGTGAGGCCTCTCCTTCTTCCTTTCTCTTTCTCTCTCTCTCTCTCTCTCTCTGTCTCCTTGTAAAAAGTAGTTATTTTTTATACGCATTGATATAAATGAGGGTAGGTTATGTCTTCTAAATTTGGTCTTTCTCTGTTGTGACTAGACCCAAGGTCACGGAGGAAAAATCCCTTAATCGGGGAGAAATGGAAAGAAAGGAGATAGGAAAAACACCAAAAACTGTAGGGGAAATTGATCAAGATGACGACCCTGAGGAAGTTTATGAGCAGGGCTCTAACCATCCCATACAATTGTCTGTGAAAAAATTATTGAGAAGAATCCCCCAGAGGAGAAATGGCAGCAATGCACAACTAAGGAAGAGCAACTCATAACACCAACTACTCCAAAAAAGAGAAAATTGGTTGCGGAGTTTGTTGCGTTCTTACCCATGAGAAGGACAATATCAATGGGCCCCAAACCTGTGATAGTGAAACCACCCATCATCAACCCCTTAGATGCCCCACAAGAACCATTTTTAGGGGAAATTGGTGATACAAAGGCCATTATAGATAAACCCATGAAAGAAATCCCCCTTGCAAACACTTCAGAACCAGCCAATGAAATAAGGTATAATACCAAAGCCATTTCTAGTCGAGAGGAAAGGACCACAACACTAGATGCAAACACAAAGAATGCCATGCCTGCTACACAAGAACCAGGCATGGAAGAAGAAATATATGAGGAGGATGCTACAAAAGAACCAACCTCCAAAGTTCCTGTTACAAAAGAACTAGGCATGGATGGATAAGTCAACGAGGAGGCTGTTACATAAGAACCATCCTCCGAAGTTCTTGTTACACAAGAACCACGCATGAATGAAGAAATCAATGAAGAGGTTGTTACACAAGAACCAACCTCCGAAGGATTAGCCGGTGCTGAGGTCGCTTCACGAGAACCAATCGAGGTAAAAGTAGAAGAAGGGGAGCCTAGCATGAGAAATGATATGAAAGGTAAGAAGAAATCCTCATTTATGGTTAAATAAGTCATGAAATTGAAAAAGAAAAATTTGAAGTTAAGACAAAAAATTAAGGAATTAAAGAGAAATATTAAGGAATTGTATAAGACTGTAGGGTTAAAAGACCCTGATAAAGATAAGACCGTTGATAAGGTGACCACCTCAAAATCAAGGGCTATTAAGAAACCAAAGGAGGATCCTTATTCGGTTTGGGATGATATTTTCAAACCTGTAGGATATTCACCCCATGATATAAAATTTAGAATGGCATCTACACAAACAGAAGTGGAAACCAGAGAGGTTGGAGTTTCTATCTCTGAGTCTCCCTGTTTCCTATAGGCAGAGCTTGATAATTGGAAGGAATTGGAAATATCTTACCAAGAAGGGATGGTCCCCCTCAAATTATTTAAACCATGGAAAGAAAGAGAGCAGATGAATTGACCATTTATAAGATAGAGAAAGAACAATGGGTGAATACAGGAAGAAGTTCAGGGAGGCACAAGATCAAATCAAGAGGTAGAAGGAAGAAAAGTGTAAGATAGGGACATTTGTTCAAGAATTGTTGGACTGCAGACCACCCTCATTTGTGTATGCTTTGTTTCTTCAAGAGAAATTATTCTCTTCCAACTCACAACTATAATCGAGGATAAAAACTATCTATTCACAAGTGCCAAAGCCTTTCGGAGAAATTTTCATGAAGCTAACGTGATCACACAACATTTTTTGTGTGAATTTTATTTGCATGATTTTATCTTTCCATATGAAAGAGAATTCAATCCCACACCTTACATAGGAGATTTTCAACTAAGGGATTTTGAATCTTATTTGTTACATCAGGTTAAATGGAAATTGGCCTAGGAGACTGTGGAAATGAATAAGGCCACCTGTGAGTTGAAAATTAGAGAAGAACCTGTTTGTGCAGATGATGTCATCAGGGCTCAAGGCCTTATTACTAGATCCCCAGATCTTTCAAGGCTAGTCATAAGACTTCAAGCACAAGTAATTAACCAATGTGTCAGTTGCATCAATGATGCAACATCTAAGGCCTTGGAAGGTTGTAGAAGGAGATGGGAGTTATCTACGATGGCAATCAAGATTAAGGAGCCTTTTGGGTTTCCTAACTTTAGAATATCCATGGGGAGATTAAATAGGTACATTCAGTGTATTGAATAGAGAGGCCCACGATGGATTGGTATGAAGTTTATTTTCCCCTAATCTAGCTTCCTATAGACAAGTACCATCCTATGTATGAATTGGCAGAAGTAGAGAGAAATTGGGGTGTGGAATTCATGGTGTCAGTAGGTTTTAGAGTTATTGGATAAGATACATATGAGACCTACCAACTCAACACATTGCATGAAACCTACTACTAGGCTAATCATGATCTAGCTGCATGAGGAAATGAAGCAAGGATAGTTGGGGGTGATGTTGGGCCCATGATTTGCACCCTTCTTTCCAATCTATTTACCCTATTTTGAAGATATTTTCAGCCATATTTTATCCTCTTTTGTCAATACCTTGCATATGACTTCATGTTTTGACCAAAGGTACAATGTTTTTGTGAATTGATTTATTTAGGTGATGATATAGGATGTTAAGTGATTTTGCTTGATTTCGAGGTTTACTTGGAAAGCATGTACTTGCAGGATGATGACAAGTTTTGTTTGTTCTATATTTGATGCTATTTCTCCTTCATAAGCTAAGTGTTAATATTATGGTAGCTTCGAGAGGTATGGACCTCTATTATGACCTATGACGAGACTAGAGTCCTCCGGAAGGAAGAAAAGAATTGAAGGAAACCCTAGACAAGTTGTCGGCTGAACAAATATATTTATATTGAATTTATTGATGCCCAGAAGGAGAAGTCAGCCCAGTTAGACTGGCCAGGTCAGCCCCAATTAGACTGGCCAGTCCACTATAAACACAGGGCGCCAGTTTCATTATTTGTCATCTCAGCAGTTGCAGTGAGAGAAATATCTGCGTAGGCAGTTGTAGGCAGCAGTAGTTTGGTGCGCAGGTTTTCTGGGAGAGCTGGAATGTGGTGCGCTAGCTTCTGGGTGGGATCATCTGTTCAATTTAGTTTCTATTCTTTTGCTTGGTGCATTTAGCCTCTCTTGGCTATAGATTGCAGCCAAAATTCTCTTCTCGGTCAAGGTCAAGGTGCTTGGAGGGTGGCTTAAGGCCTGTGGTTGGGTGACGAGGGTATCGTCAATGGTTAAACGAGCACAATCCTCTATATTCTAATAGGTTATGGGCCCACACCCCCTTCAGTCAACCTAAAATGCTGGAAGGAAACATAACCGCTAGGTATTGAGCTCATTGAGGAACTGTCGCTAAGGTTACTAGCAGGAGCAGCTTCCAAAGAACTGCAGCTAGGGTTACTAGCAGTAGCAGTTGCAGAAACCCTAATTCACAGATCCGACACCTTGTGATGGAGCATATTGCTCAAGGAGAAGATATCCAGATGCGCCCTAACTCAACGCACCTATTGACTTTCTCAGAAGAGAGAAAAGATGCAGTTGAAGTTTTGGATCAAGGCATGACCAATTATCAATCAACCGAAGACATGTGCGAAACAATCAGTGTCTTACATTACTCAACACTTACCGGGACAATTGAAGACGATATGTGGATAATCGACAATGGAACTTCCAGGCATATGACGGGAGATCAAGCTAGACTCTCAGAAATAAATGAGAGAAAGACATCGTACAAAGTGGAGTTTGGAGACAAAATCACCTACCCCGTCGAAGGATTTGGACAAGCCTCCATCAAATTGGAATCAGGTAATCATGTTCACTTAAGAAATGTTCTCTATGTACTTGGTTTAGAAAAGAATCTTGTATCAATATCATGTTTAGAAAACAAAGGAAACATAATAGCCTTCATAGATGAAAAGGTGTTATCATGGCATAAAGTTTCCAGCATAGAAGATGGTAGGGTTATTGGAAGACGTGAAGGGAATCTATATAGACTACTAGAACGAAATGAAGAAGCCCTAGTACATGATGAAGTCAACCCTAATGAGCTTTGGCATAGAAGGTACGCTCATATCAATTATCAAGCATTACCTTTCCTCA
>ML801808.1:52562-70722 GCA_009831015.1 Picea engelmannii
TTTCTATTCTTTTGCTTGGTGCATTTAGCCTCTCTTGGCTATAGATTGCAGCCAGAATTCTCTTCTCGGTCAAGGTCAAGGTGCTTGGAGGGTGGCTTAAGGCCTGTGGTTGGGTGACGAGGGTATCATCAATGGTTAAACGAACACAATCCTCTATATTCTAACACTAAGAGGGTGCCTCTATTTGGTACCTTGTTACTTCTGAGATGTTCTTATTTGCTAAACTACAATGATGATACTTCCACGACCCTATCTATACTTGAGCATTTGGTATTCGACTAATGCTCAAGTATAGGAGCTGAAAACACTATCATGGTTATAATGAGTCATCGAAGGGGAACGATAATACCAACTATCACAATTATTCATGGCAATGATAGTGTACCACAAAATTCTATTTTTCATATCGGATGTAACAATACAACTATGTTATATATTTTGTACTATGTATACACCAGATAAAATATTCTATTTTGTGTAAGGTTGTTGTATAAGGAGGTATAAATAACTAAGAACTCTCTTGAGTTAGGGAAATTAGATAAAGGAACATAGTGTGCAATAGAAATATGTAGAAACCCACTGTATCATCTTTCTTTAATACATGAGTAGACTGGTTCGTGCTATCTGAGTATTTAATTGTGAGTTGTTCTAGCAGCCCTAATTGGTGAAGGAAGGCCCCCCTTCGCCAATCGGGTCTTGCAATTCTGTTTATTCATTAAGTAGGTTTATTATGGATTGTTTTATACAATTGCCTTGATGTTATGTTTTGATCTTGGAGAAGTTCTGTAAAGCTGTTACTTGTTTATTGTATGGGCCACTGCTTGGAGAAGTTTGGTTAATTATTGATGATTTGAGAGATTGTGGCTTTGTTGTTCTTTTTTTTTGAGAAGATAGACTTTCCTTTTAATTATAGCAGGTGCATTCTCTTTAAATACATCACCAACATGTTTGGATTGATTGTTACAATTGATTATTTTCCAATGAGAATTGTGTGGGATTGGAATAATTTCCTTTTGAATGTTTATGGTGTGAGTTAATTCTCCTTTTCAGTCAAAGGATATTGAATTGAGTGCAAATTTTGTATTTTTCAGTTTGAAGTTTCAGAAAGCATAGTTTAGAAGTGTGATTCCTTCAAAAAGAATTGATTGATTAATATTTTTATACTGCACGATCGTTTAATCATCAACATTATAGAGGAAATTCCAGCCTGCATATACTTTGCACTTATTAACCTTGAAATAAACGATGACCCCTGGTTTGATAATTAATGTGAGTGTTGGTTAGCTATTTTGCGAGAACATATAAACCCACCAACAAGATGAATAAATGCCTAGTGGATTTTGTGCATACATAGATCTATATGTAAGGCTGAGATACATATCAAAAATTAAATTTCCGCACAGTATCCGTGTTAGTGAAGCGAGTGGTATATAACTCCCTCGATTACAGATCAAGACAAGGTGCTGCTAGTGAAGGTTGACACTTTGAAGAATATTGTAGATTCATTGACAAAATCTGTAAGAACTGGGAAGTTCTCTTGGTGTAGAGGAGAAATGGGCATTGCTGCCCTGAATTGTTGGTCATATAATCCTCTATCCCTTTGTATGCAAAGAAAAAACATAACACCTCGTTTTCCGCAACATGAAAATATATGTCTAAATTTCACCACAAATCATGGATAGTATGTTTAATGTTTGGACGATGATGAACAATCAAAATGATAAAATGCATTTTGATGATAATGCAAATAAATTGCTGATGGGTGGAGAACTTACACAAAAATGATGCCATGAGAGATAATGGTGAGGGGTAACCCTTACTGGTTGAGATGAAACCTACCAGGCAATACCCTGTTGAATTTAAAATATTCAAACCCAGAACTGTCCTCTATCCCAGAAAATTTATTTACCAGTAAAGCTGGTGGTTGGGTGGTCCTCCTCAAAAATCAATGAGAGAATGGGCAGAGTACCCATCTAAAAGTTTTTGATCTGACCCATGAATTTGGGGGCTTTGAATTACAAAATATTGCTATAGAAGGCAAGAAAATGAGGAAAATTGGGGGTAGAAGAGAGAGGAAACACATGGTTGGGTTGGGGGACAAAATATGAGTGGAGAAGAGTGTGAAACGCCTATGGTTCATAGAAAAATAGAGGGAAGCCAAGTTTTCGGGTTTTCTGAGTGAGAAATAACAAATAATAACCTCTAAATCATGATGATAAATGGAGCTGCAAATTTTTGGGTGTTTGCTGTGCAAGCTAACTGTTGTGACTGCTTGAGTCAAGAGCAGGTCCCCTTGCATGGTGAAATTAGAGATTTATATTTCTATTTTCTGTTGATGAAGGAGAGTAGCCTTCATCTATTTACCTCTATTATTGAGTGAGAATTTCCCCTCATGGCATCATCTTTTGGCTCGGGGGTGGCCAACTACAAGGATAGATAAAGATAGTTGTGCCTATATGCCATGATAAGTTCCTCGATGCTATGGAATTTATATTGGTTATTTGAATAATTTGATATTCTGTTTAAGTAGTGAAAATATTGCTCTATGTGATTTGCTGATTCAAATCTAAGGAGATATGTGAAAAATATATTTCTATCATTTTCTCTTTGACTGTCTTGTTTTTAAAGGCTGATGCAAGTAATTATTTGTAACTCTGAGTAAGAACATAGTGCTGGTTGGGCATTTGCAACTAGTTGTATGAATAAATCTCATGTATGAATAATGAAGACTAAGTTGTTAAAGTCTTCATAGAACATCTGAAAATAAAGATGTATAATTTTATGATAAATGAAGTTGCTCCCTATGATACTGAAGTTGTAAATCAGTTATGGGAGATGACTTGTCCTTAGTTAATGGTCAAGCCTTAAGACCTTCTTGGAAGGATTAGTTGTTTGCTAAACAATTTGTGGGAGCATGGGTAAAAGGCCTTAACTTCTAGCCAACATAATAAGCTTGACAAGGGGGAGTCTTGGAATGAGAGATGGACCATAATTCTGGTCTCATAAGCATATTCTATATAGTTGAAAGGATAAAGTATTTAACATGACTAAGGTGTGAAATAAAAAAAATCAAGAATTATGTATTTTGTATTTAATTTATGTCTTATTAAGACATGGTAAGAATATAATCCTTACTTGGATTTACTCAGTAAAAGCATGTCCAAAGGTAAAGATCTGAAATGGTGGCTTTAACCTAAAAAGTAGTAAAGATTTGAATTATTTTAGGTGGGTAGTAAGTCCTCGTAATAACATAAATTTTATTTCCAAGAGATTTATTTTATAGAAAGAAACTCAAATGAATAAATCTATGTGTTTACATATTTTATTTTTTTTCCTCAACAAGATTTGCTTGGTGAAGGGAGGTTGGTAACTCCTAGAAATTTCCCAAATTTACCATTTATTGTCTTAATAAGTTGAATATTAAGAATATGGATTCTTATATTAAAAACTAAGAAATTGTGTCCTGGGCACATGAGTGGAGAAGCTTGGAATTTTTCATTTTCCGGGAAAAGAAATAATTTGTTAAATTACGAGTCATATAAATTTGTGCTATACAAAGGTAACTCTGTAGTTTCAGAGAGATCTTTGTTAATGAATGTTTTTCTTGCTTTAATTATTTATTTATGCATGGTATTAATACTCCTCTCCCTCACACATTTTAATAATATCAAACCCCTACAAGAATATCTGATATCAGAACCTGGACATGGAGAGGAGGTAAAGCATATGAACTATGCATTATACCTAGGGGCGATATCATAAAATACAACCACTATATATTAATATTTGATCTCCGTGGAGTATCGCTTATTGGGAGATTGAGAACCCAAGGTGTATGAGCTATGTGATTTACCCGGGGGAGATATCACATAATACAATTGTTATATAAAATATATTATTATAATATTTAATCCCTTCCCCACCGAAATATCGCGAATTGAGGAATTGAGAAACCAAGGTGTGCTTGGTAAGAGATATATGCGAGGGTGACATGGAAATATATTATAATATTAATACACCCCACCGGGGTATCAGATATCTGAAGAATGAGACGTGAAGAGACACGTGAAGGAAATATACCCGGGGGCCCGATATGAGATAAGTAAGTTAAGTGATGGGGCATACAATAGGCCTTAATTTTGGGGCTGATATAAAATAAATAATAATATTAAAACCCACTGGGCTATCAGACACCGAGAGTTTGAAAAACTGAAGGTGCACGTGAAGGTGGTGTACTCGAGGATCGATATGAGAATAAAATATTAAATGTAGGTGAATATGGTGATTTATATGCCCAGGGGGTAGTGCTTTACAATATTAAATAATAATAATAATAATAGACCCGGGTGCTTTAAAATATAATTAATTAATATTCCTACCAGAAGATGGGAGCTTGGGAATGGTAAAAATGTAAGTTTTATATACCCGGGGCCGATAAATGAAATATTAACAATAAACCCAATCGAGATGTTGGGATCCCAAAGTAAAAAAGGGTATAGTAAACTCTCAGTATTTACCGGGTTGGTAAATGGATTAAACAAAAGTGCTAATATGTGGGGTATTAAATTAATGAGGATTAATCTTTAATAATTTGGATTAAATAACTAATATCCCAAGGCTTGGATTTTTAATGTAATGTTTAATTAATATTAATAAGATTATATGGGTGGAAGGTGTTACGCTCGGTCCTCTGGCACATAACCCTACCACGTATGATGACATGTAGTTGCACCTTATGATGCCATGTCACCTGCCACGTGGAAGTGTATGAGCTTGTTATGCTCAATAAAATCGTTAAAGGGCCATAAATTTTGATCCAGAGCTTGATTTTGAGCATGGTTACAGTCGTTGGAAAGCTCTCGACGAGCATAATCCATCTATGGTTTTCCTTTAGCGAAAATAATCAATTTGTAAAAGAGGAATTTTGACACCCCACCGACCTAAGTAAGGGTTAGGGGGTCGGTTGTGTTACAAAGTGGTATCAGAGAAGAGTTTAAACACTAGGCCTAGATGGGCCATAGATCATTCACAAGAATGGTATAATAAGGCTAAGATAATCCTGTTGGATATATATTTTCCATGTTAAAATATTGTTTATTATTTGCACAAGATCCTTAAGAAGAAGGACTACAGATTGACATTTTAGTTTTAAAATTCCTTACAACATAAAATTTTATCATGTTGATTGCAACAAAAGGATTATATTGTTTCTTTGTTGGATTAATGGTTATTCCTATAGGAGTGGCAATATGATGGTAGGCATTAATGGTAAGACCTAGATGTGAATGGGAGAAGTGGCAGAGTTTTGTTATAGAGATGCATGAGTCCAAAGAATGGACGAGTTGAGTTGTTTTATTTAAGTGTAATATTGTCTATCTTCTTGGATAGACATAGCCTCTTGCATTTATGATGGTTGTTTATATAAGGGTTAATTTCCTTATGGAAAATTCCTTATGGTTAAAGGAATTTAGTAAAGATTGATAGAATCCTTGGTAATAATAATTGTTGCTTAAATAAAATAATAAACCATGTATATATAAATCCTCATGATTAGAGGACTGATGGAAAATTATAAGGCCAATTTACTTGACCTATAATGAATGAAACCTGTTGCTGGGATATCCATCTAAGAAAAAGTTAAAAGGAGTCCTTTGGACTATTTCTAGTCCTCATAAAATAGGTAGAGTAATATGTATATATGAGCAAGTTTATGAGCTCATGGATGTACTAAGAAAATATGTATACCTATTAACCTAAAATCATGTCTAGGCATGTGAATGAAAAATCAAACAACTAGAACAGATATTCCCTACATGCATGAGTAAAATGCTTGGTACACATGATATGCTATAATGCATATGACATGATTAAGCATGTGTATAACATACATAAAGACTTATTATAACCTGAGATTGGTTGTAAAGTATGTTGCGCTGATGGTGATTTTGGACAATGATGGTCTGATCTCAGCAGGAATGTTAGCAACATGGATAAATGTTGATGTTGTTGGTTGCATACAACCCTATGAGGATAAGGTAGAATTATTAATGAAATGTTGATTTAAAGTTTGGAAAAGGAAGTGCTTGGCTATTTCCCGAAGACCAATGGATCAAACTGAAATCCAAATGTGGATGATAACCGTATGGGTATGGCTTAGTATGCTCAAGTAGTAGTAAGAGAGAATTTAGGAAATAATTCCCTTGATAAAGGTCTATTGACCAAAAGTGAATTGAGGCATGAAGAGAGACAAAGATTGACATTTTACTACCCTGGGTAATGCTGTAATTACCTACATATATTTTTTGAATTGTGGAATTCTATTGTAGTAGAAGGGAAAGAGTGGTTTCTTGTTGGTTGTTTCCATGTAGAGAGGGTAACATAATTTTGAATATGCATGTGAGACTTGTCATGTGGTTGACTATAAGCTATAAACAAATAAGGTTGTTATTAAGATTAAATAAATGTGAATGAATGATATGAATATGTGCAAGTGATGTACGTGCATATATATGTACATACATATATGCTTAAAGGCATGTATGATTGCCTAGATAAATGAGTTGCGAGGCAATATTTGTACTTGTCCAGATTGGATAATGCTATGGATACATAACTAACTCTGCTTTAAGAAGTATGTTTGCTTTGTGTGAATAATATATTGAGGAGGGTGTGCTCCATCCATCAGAAAGAGCTAATATAAAATGTTGAAAGAGAAATGAGCAAGAAGTGCTTTGTTGTTATTATAGAAGACAAAATGAATATGCCTATGAAATTTGCATATAAATGATTGTGAACAATCATGAATAAAATGATTTTTAAATAAATATGCATGTGAAACCATAAAGTGTGCATATGGTAGACTCATGCATATGTCGTTAAGTGCATGAAAGCACAATTTGAGTAACACCTGATAGAACACTGTGCATGTATGAATGTGTAAACTAGAATGCATAATAAGGATGCATGCTTATATTCCTTATGGGATAGTAGTTAAATCTCCGAAATGATGAAGCTGAGGCTGACTTAGGGTTGAGGTTATCTTAGATAGTGAGGAATATTAAACAAGTAAAGTTGCATGTTGAAGAAGTTCCATATGGAGGAATTGTGTAAATAGCTCTGTCGGGAGAACATAGTCACATAATTAATTGACTACTAGAAGAACTAGACAGTGGGCTGCAAAGACTATTTATAAAAGAATCTTGGATTACATTTTAAAATATAATGCATGTGTGGAAGACTTGCGTGTTACATGACCTTGACAATCCTAATTTTGTTTTGCGAATGTATAAAATGCATTGAATCGTAAATGAATCATGAGTTAATCTTAATGTTGTAGTATGTTGTTATATCCGAGAAGGGTCAAGATGAACTTGACTAAAACTACTCAAATAATGGAGCAGGAAGATCCCAAAAAGGGGACAAAATTGCAGAAGCAAATAAGGAGACATGAAGGGACAATTTTCTCACTCTAAACTCTAATTTGTTTAACAAAGGTTCATGCTTTAAAGGAACAACTGTGAAATCCGAGGAGAAAAAATTAATAAATATGTTTAAATGAATGATCTTGGTTAAGCCATGATATGCAAAGACAATGAGGCCTTGGAAAGACAATGAGGCCTTGGAAATAATTTAGCTGAGCTAAAAGTTCCATATTGTGCAAAGGGGTTGGAAAAGGGGAGAATCCCTTTTCTACTTTTTTGTTGATTATTGTGTTTCTTTGGGAAGAGGAAACTGAGATGTTGTTCATGTGTGGATGATTCCAACATGAGAATGTTGATGGCTGTAGGATACCAAAATAACTTAAATATTTTATGATTGCACTAGTGAGCACATTGAGGATAATATGGTAAAGTGCACATATATATGCAGGGATATATCTGGAAATGTTTTTGCTGAATTAAATGCTATGGTACATGCATTTTGAATTTCACATGACAACTGATAGAACTTTAAATGTGATGATGCTTGCTATGTGTAGGAAAGGATTGGAGCCATTGGGGAAGGACAACTGCCAATGGTGGAAAACCTCAAGCAAATGATAGATGCAAGAAGGCTGCTGTTGAAAGAACTGATGAAGGGACCTTAGGAGATCCCATGAAGCACCACTGAAGAGGTAAATATCAGAGAGGGTGCTGGAAGCCATAACATGTATACATTTTTTCATGCTTATGTGGCATGATGTTTGAAAGGGATTGGGTAAGAATCCCTTCTGAAACATTTTAGGTCTTGGTGATATGCATGTGAATTTAATTGACTGTTGTGTGTCATTGATACCCAAGCAGGGTAAGATTTAGGAAAAGAAAATGAATAACAGAGGTAGGAACCTCTGGTAGTCAAGGATGATTGAATTCCTTACAATAAATTCATGAACAAATGTGTCATGAATGTATAGATCAATCATGAATGATTGAGAACATAAGTGCTCATAAGCAACACATTGGTTAAATGCATTTAGGAGATGCATGTTGTATGAAATAAGGAAGGTATAGGACTACCCATTAAGGAAGGAAGACCTTTAAATATCCCAACAAAATTGTAAAAATGGTAATTAAATAATTGGGTGGCTAGGAATGTTGGCACACTGGTTACTTGTAAAGAAGGAATGCTTGAATGCATTGATATGAAATTTTTAATTTCAGATAATGTATGTTGATTTGAGGTCATGATCAACTCAATGCAGGAAACACACTCTTGCTGTAATAATAAATGTGAATAAATAATCCATGAGGTGAAAGGTTGGTTGAGTTCCAACACACCATGGAAGAGTGCCTAACTTGAAATATGGTAAACTAAAATCAATGTAAGGGTGCATTATGTGTAAAAGTGGCCATGGACATTGGCACATTGGTTTAATGGTATATGATTATTGATTGCATTTAGAAAATCTTGATATGCTAAAATAATGCATGCGTAAGGAATGATAATTCCTTTTACTTTATAACATTAAATAGATTTACATAGGTGATTTAATTATTAGTATGCACAATTTTAAAATTGGTTATGAGCCACTAGAAGTGTGCAATAAAAATGTAATGTGCATGAGAACTAACAATTTGTTTGGCCGAGTGAATATTAAAATTGTAGGGAGGACAGTCTTGGATATGGAAACAATATAAGTCCATAAGGAAGAACAATGCCTGCTGATTGAAAAAGAGCCAAACTGCTATGAGAAGGAAGTCTCATACTTGTGAATATGGTTCCTATATGGAACAGATCTGAAAATGGATAAGTAAAATGGAAATCTGTGGGTGGTAGATTTGAAAGAAATTCTTGATTGAAATTGATTATAGTATATAAAAAATTAATGTATGTGTGTGATGCATGTGATAATACAGATCTGTCCTGGAGGGATAGATGATGGCTGTTAAGCTGAGAAAACACGAAAAAAGGCCATTGTTGTGACATGAAGACCCTGTGATATGCCATTATCACCATAGAAATGGTTGTGTTATGTTAAAACATGATTGAGGGATGCCTTGGTAGAGCAGGCCTTAGGGATGCCTCAAATGTAAGACTTGGTGAAGTCTCTGAACTCTTCTTATGCAAGAAATCCTTGGCAGGCAAGATGGATCGCCCGAGGGACTCTATAACAGAGAAGGGGATGCCAGAGCCTGAAAGGTGGATGACCGCAAGGAAGAGGAGACTTCGGTAACTCTTGTTATCTGTTGATTAGGATCATGAGCACGATGGTTATGTCAAGGAAAACAATGAGCCAAGTAAATATGACAACCATATGGATGCAGATCCATGAATTGCATTGATAATTATTGTGTTGATATGTAAATTTTCCTCTTGAATTATAAACAACAATAAAATGTTTTTGCATGAAATTGTGATTAATATGATCTCTATTTGAAATGGTTGTAGGCATGTGCTAAATGCCAAGATTTTGAGAAAGGACCAGACCAAGAAGAGGAAAATATCGTCAAAGCAACTGAAAGATGGAAGCATGACTGGTGTTGTTGAGATGTAAAGAACATCAAGGACAATGTTCCTTCAAGGGGGAGGGGATTTTAATACCACATTTTCCCCAACATGAAAATATATGTCTAAATGTTGCCATGAGTCAAGGCTAGTATGTTTAACGTTTGGACCATGATGAACAATCAAAATGATAAAATGCATTTTGATGATAATGTAAATAAATTGCTGATGGGTGGAGCACTTACACAGAAATGAAGCCATGAGAGGGAATGGTGAGGGGGAACCATTGCTATTTGAGATGACCCCTACCAGGCAGTACCCTAATGAATTTAAAATATTCAAACTTAGAACTATCCTTTGTTTCAAAAAATTTATTTATAAGTCAAGCTAGTGGTTGAGTAGTCCTTCTCATAAATAAATGAGATAATGGGCATAGTACCCATCTAAAAGTTTATGATCCAACCCAAAAATTTGGAGGATTTGACTCATGAAATTTTGCTGCAGAAGGAAAGAAAATGAGGAAAATCGAGGATGGAAGACACACACAGTTGGGTCAGGGGATACAATCTGAGTGGAGAAGAGTGTGTGAAATGCCTCTGGTTCATAACAAAACAGAGGGAATCCAAGTTCTCAGGTTTTCTGAGTGAGAAATAAAAAAAAAGAACCTCTAAATCAAGATTATAAACATGGCTGTGAATTTTTGAGTGTTAGCTGTGCAAGCTAACTGTTGTGACTCCCTGAGTCAAGAGTAGGCCACCTTGCTTGGTGAAATTAGAGATTTATATTGCTATTTTATGTTGATGAAGGAGAGTATACTTCATCTGTTTACCTTTGTTATTGAGTGAGGATTTTCCCTTATGGCATCATCTTCTGGCTCGGGGGTGGCCAACTACAAGGATAGATAAAGATAGTTGTGCCTATGGTTGGGTGGAAAGAGGCTCACCCATCAACATTTTCCAATTAATCTGAAATTCTCAGATAAGTGTTTCTGTGTTTTGTATATGCTATGATAAGTTTTTTGATGCTATGGAATTTATATTGGTTATTTGAAGAATTTGATATTCTATTCAATTAGTGAAAATATTGCTCTACGTGCTTAGCTGATTATAAAATCTTAGGAGAGTTGTGAAAAATATATTTATGTCATTTTCCCTCTAACTGTCTTGTTTTTAAAAGTTGTGGTAAGTAATTATTTGTAACTTTGAATAAGAATAGAGTGTTGGTTGGGAATTTGCAGCTGGCTATATGAATAAATATCATGCGTGAATAATGAAGACTAAGTTGTTAAAGTATTCATAGAACATATGAAAATAAAGATGTATAATTTTTGGATAAATGAATGTTTCTCCCTATGATATTGAAGCTGTAAACAATTCTGGGAGATGACTTGTCCTTGGTTAATGGTCAAGCCTTAAGACCTTCTTGGAAGGCTTAGCTAATTGCTAAACAATTTGTGGGAGCATGGGTAAAAGTCCTTAACTTCCATCCAACATAATAATATTGACAAGGGGGAGTATTGGAATGAGAGATGGACCATAATTCTGGTCCCACAAGCCTATGTTATATAGTTGAAAGGATAAAATATTTAACATGAGGAAGGTGTGAAATAAAAGAAATTAGGCATTATGTATTTTGTATTTAATTTATGTATCATTAAGACATGGTAAGAATATAATCCTTACCTGGATTTACTCAGTAAAATCATGTCCAAAGGTAAAGATCTGAAATGGTGGTTTTTTCCTAAAAAGTAGTAAAGATTTGCAGGATTTTAGGTGGACAGTAAGTCTTGGAAAAAAAATTTTACTATGGAAATTTTATTTCCAAGAGAATTAATTTTCTGGAAAGAAACTCAAACGAATAAAGATATGTGTTTACCTATTTCAATTTGTTTCCCGAGCGAGATTTGCTTGGAGAAGGGAGGTTGGTAACTCCTAGTAATTTCCCAAATTTAGCATTTTTTCTTTTAATAAGTTGAATATTAAGAATATGAATTCTTATATTAAAAAATAAGAAATTATATCTCGGGCACATGAGTGGAGAAGCTCGGAATTTTTCATTTTCTCGGCAAAGAAATAATTTGTTAAATTACCATTCATATAAATTTGTGCTATACTGAGGTCAACTTTGTAGTTCCAGAGAGATCTATGTTAATGAATTCTTTTCTTGCTTTAATTATTTATTTATGCTTGGTATTAATACTATTCTCCTTCACACATTTTAATAATATCAAACCCCTATAGGAGTATTTGATATCAGAACCTGGACATGTAGAGGAGGTAAGGCGTATGGACTATGAGTTATACCCGAGGAGATATCATTAAATACAACCAATATATATTAGTATTTAATCTCCCCGGAGTATCACTCATCTAGAGATTGAGAACCCAAGGCATATGACCCATGTGATTTACTCGGGGGCGATATCACATAATACAACCGCTATATAAAATATGTTATTATAATATTTAACCCCCTCCCCATCGGAATATCATGTATCGGGGAATTGAGAAACTAAGGTGTTCTTGGTAAGCGATATACATAGGGGTGATATGGAAATATATTATAATATTAATACATCCCACCAGGGTATCGTGTATCTAAAGAATGAGACATGAAGATATACATGAAGGAAATATACCCAGGAGGCCGATATGAGGTAAGTAAGTTAGGTGATGGGGCGTATGATAGGCCTTAAGTCTGAGGCCGATATAAAATAAGTAATATTATTAAAACCCACCGGGCTATCAGACACTAAGAGTTTGAAAAAATGAAGGTGCACGTGAAGGTGGTGTACCCGGGGGCCGAAATGAGAATAAAATATTAAATGCAAGTGCGTATGGTGAGTTATATGCCAAGGTGGCTGTGCTTTATAATATTAAATAATAATAATAGACCCGAGTGATTTAAAATATAATTAATTAATATTCCCACCGCAATATCGAAGCTTGAGAATGTAAAAATGTAAGTTTGATATATTCGGGGTTGGTAAATGAAATATTAACAATAAACCCTATTGGGATGTTGGGATCCCGAAGTAAAAAGGGTAAAGTAAAGTCTCGGTATTTACCACGCTGGTAAAATGGATTAAGAAAAAGTGTTAATATGTGGGGTATTAAATTAATGATGATTAATCTTTAATAATTTAGATTAAATAACTAAAATCCTAAGGCGTGGATTTTTAATGTAATGTTTAATTAATATTAATAAGGTTTTAAGGGTGGAAGGTGTTACACCCAGTCCAGTGGAATGTAACCCTACCACACTGCATACTTTCTATGTATGATGACATGTAGCCGCCCCGCGTGATGCCATGTCACCTGCCACATGGTAGTGTACAAGCTTGTTATGCTCAATAAAATCGTTAAAGGGACATAAATTTTGATCTAGATCTCAATTTTGAGCATGGTTATAGTCATTGGAAAGCTCTCGAAAAGGAGAATCCATCTATGTGATTACTTTAGATAAAATAATCGATTTGTAAAAGAAGAATTTTGACACCCCACCAGTCTAATTAAGGGTTAGGGGGTCAAGTGTGTTACAAAAAAATAAGTGGAAGAATGTTGAGTATGTGTTATAGTTTTTGCACAATTATCCCCACATGCTATACATTGTGTCGAGGTTTTGGGGGCAAAGCCTCTTAATTTTGTTTTTGGGCTATTTCTAGTCCATTTTGGGTGGCTTTTTAGCCAATGGTTTTTCGGCCCATTGTAATATAATTCCAATTAAGGAATATAATTCGGGTTAACGAATCAGGGTTTTGGATGCCACAAAATCATATATATTGTAATGTAAATGGTGAAGTTAATACAATGAGATTTAGAGGTGTGGCTCTAAACATTTACTGGTTTTCTTGGTTAAGGGTTTCTAGTGTAAATTTCTGAGTACTATGTGTGAATGCTATTGTTTTCCTTTTTGTTTTATAAAGAATCTGTGTGTGAATTGCTATAGTGTAAAGGTTTAAAACTTTCATTGGTAAAATAGTATGTTGCAAATAAGATATACCTATGCTGACCACCATAAAGGGGATGCATTTCACCTATGAAGTCAAGATCCTATTATTGGAAAGGAGCTTCTACCTATATAAATTTTAGGGGTGATGCAAGGATCCTTTACCTACCAATGAATATTTCACATTCATCGCAAGACTTAACGAACTTATGGACATAAAAGAGTAGAGTAGGATAGTAATATCCAAATCTTATTATTTTGTGTTCTATTTCCTTGGTTGCAAAGCGACCTCCTGATATCCCTTGGTGCATGCATCTAACTAAGAATTCCACTTCATCTTCCAATATACACTTTAGTAGTAGGCCATCAAGGTATTTCTAGTGTAACTCTACTTTAACTACTCAACAATTTTCTAATTGGATATTTAAAGACCTCCTTTGCGACTTGTCCATCCCTTAGGGACATCGGTCTATGGTTAATATGTAAGAAATGTCACAATACCAAAGGGATTAGTGGTAGAAGGGATTGATATGGGCCTTCTCTTCTTCTTCCAAAAAAATCTCCAAGTAGCCTTTAGTTGTATTAATACCTATGGCTTGTAGATTTGTTTTTTCCTTCAATTTGGTTAGACCTTGCCCATTTATAAACTTGGTTTGCTTGATTAGCAGGTCACATTCTTAGATCTTGGTGATCCATTTCCCCCACTTTCCATCAACATTTGGTTGACACAATATATCCTTAACTAAAATATGAGGTACAAAGGTGATTACCCAGCCTTGCAACACATACTCTTTGAACAATTTTAGAACTTTGACTAGGGCGTAAGCTTTCTTTTCCATAATATTGTAATTTAGTTTAACACATTTGAGGGTCTTGTTAAAAAAGGAAATGCGTTTTTCATAGTCCTCATAATTCTTTTGCAACAATACAACGGCTATGGTGTGTTCAGAAGCAAAGTGAAGACCATGAAATATTTGTTGTAGTTAGGGCTTGTCAAGAAATGAGCCTCTCCAAGGGATTTCTTTATTGTTGCAAAATATTATTTGGTTGTGTCAACCCTCTTGATCTCATTTTCCTTATTCAACATCTCATTCATATGGGTGGTGAGTTAAATGAAGCTGGGAATAAACCTCCAGATAAAGTTGATTTTCCCAAAAAAGGATTGTATGGCCTTCTTGTGTCTTGGCAAGGAGATAATGTGTATAGCCTCCACCCTATTTGGATCAATATTTGCACTTTGAGAAGACAAAATGTGACCCTATATATTTCCTTCCACTATTCCAAAGAAATACTTCTTTGGGTTGAGGGATATACTAAATTTCCAACACCTTTCAAAGGCCTTCCTCAAATGACTGAGATGGTCAACTACTTTCTTGGAGAAAAAAATCATATCATCTAGGTATATCACAATAAAAAGAGCTTTAATGTCAGTGAAGGAAAAATACATCTCTCTCTAAACAATGGCCCCAACATTCATTAATTCAAAAGGCATTGTTATATAGATAAAGGTTCCTAAAAAAATTGTAATGGTTGTCTTCAATGTGTCTTCTGGATCCATCTTGACTTGATTGTATTTTGAAAACCCATCCAGGATGGAGATCCTTTTAGACCCAACCACCTTTTCTATCATTTGAGCCATCTTGATAAAATGGTAGTTATCTTTAAGGGATGCATTGTTTAGGTTTCTAAAGTCCACACAAAGCCTTATCTCCCCATATATTTTTTTAATAGGTACCAAATTGTCCAACCACGTGGAGTACCTCATAGGTATCATGGTTTTTACATTAGACAAATTTTTGATCTCCTTCTTGATGAGAGAGCACAACAAGGGATTCAATTGTCTTTACTTATGTCTGAATGGGTTGACACCTTTCTTGAGATGAATCTAGTTTTGAAAAATGGATAGATCGTACGTCTTTAGATCTTTGTATCTCTACGAAAAATATATTTCAATTCTCAGAACAACTTGACATACTCCTTTTTTTAGCACGAGATAGGGTTTTTGAAATCTTGAAAACTTGAGGATTCCATGTGATGTTGGGATTGCAATCCTTCACTTTAGATAGTTCTGGTTTTATAGAGGGATTCAAAGGCACGCCATTTGAATATATAACTTTCTTTAAAGGCACTAGGTCTCTAGTGATAATTTCATTTTTAGTTTAATAACCCTCTGCCCTCCAATCATGTCAAGAGAAACATGGTGGGGTGATTGGCCCATGTACAATTTACCTTCTTCTTCCCATCCATGTTAATCAATATTCATATTTCTGTAATTTTCCATCATGTTCATGAATCTTTCCATTTGAGCATCATTTGCAAACACTTGCCATCTCTTGATATTGTTTAGAATAGCAAGTCGATGCATAACCTTGATGGAACAATACATGTGATCTAGATTTGGAGGAGTGAAATAAAAAACTTTAACACACCTAATACCCTCTGTGTAGTTTGAGGATATGGGGTATTTTTTAAAACAACCAAATTCATGCTAACTCTTTGTCTCTAATACTTAAATCAATTATATGGACTAGCTATATAATTCGACAATGAAAATAACTCCACTAAAACCTTTAACCATCCATTTCAATATTATCACATGCATGCAAATTTTAATAATTTCAACCATGAATATGCAAATTAAAAATCATGAACAAAAAACTCCACGAATTGGAAATAATACTATGCAGAACATAAAACAAAATAACCTTGCATTTCATAACACAAGTCTTCTGATATTCCCCGACCGACTATAGTTCACATGGAAATTCAAAATCTAGATAAATTTGTCTCTTTGTTAATTTGAATGACACCCAAAACATTCAAACTCTTTCCTAAAAAATTTCAACAAAACGATAGTTTTCTTGCAAGGAAACATGGTATAACATAAGTTTGCATGGCATGAAGGGGATGCGTATCCTTATGGAGACCCACGTACATCCTTCATGCACTAACCCACAAAGGCTTAATAAAATGGAGATTAATTAATAATCGAGGGATATAATTAAAGTTGAAATACTTTCGGTTAAGTCACTTACGAAGGTCCTTTCCCCTTGGCCTACTTAAACCCCCTTGTCCTTCCATTATTGTGGAGTCATAGGCCCCCATGTTTCTGTCTTTCTCTTATGCAACTGATGATGTGTTTTATTATTATTATCATTCAATGTACAATCTTACATATTACATCATTCAACTTTTAGCCATTCATATTATACATTCAAAACACTTACCTAGGAAACAAAACTAAGGTATCACATTCCCCTCCCCCTAGATTTTTCTTGTCCTCGGTGCACATCATCATTATATACAACGATTTTTATATCAAAATGTTAAAAAAATTGTGGATATGCCTCCTACAATGCATCATGTTGTAACATAGGTTAAAATAATAAAAAAAAAATTCAAAATTTTTATAGGTATTTTTAATTTTATTTGTTGAAGGGTTTGATTTGATTATGCTTTTAGATCATAGTGTTTTGTGGAGGCCTCAACATTTCTTCCTAATTTTTCTTGAAAATAAAGCGGCCCCATATAAATTTCTCGAAATATTGCATTGGATTGCTTTCGGTTTCCGATTTTGAAATATTCTTAGTTTGCATGATTAGCCATTATTAATTTTCCCATCATCTCCGTCTTCGCGAGATCTTTCCAACGATATAAAATTTTCCTCATTTCGATGCCTGGATCAAAAGTTACGGCCTTTTGAAGTTTGGCGTTTTCCATTGTTTTGATGAGTTGGCATGATGACGTGGCAACCTACGTAGCAGTGCTGACTTGGAAAAATTTTGTAGGTGGAATTTCCACGTCACCACCATGTGTTATTGCATCCTGGCCACATCAATATCTAATCATATTTTTTCACATGCCACGTGACTATTATATGGCACCTCACATGACACATGTCATTTATACAAGAGCGCCACATCAAGTCTTTGGGTTTTAGGTTTTGATCATTATATATATATATATATATATATATATTATTAATGGTTCTCAAAATATCAGGACGTTGGGGGTCTCAATTCTCAAATCTCACATCATCCCGAGATCCCAACATGATTTCATGTGTATTTATTAATATATTTTATTATTATTATTATTATTTTTTATGTAACTAGGGGAATCAGTGACAACGACAATATTGTACTCGCGTGACACGGGGTCGAATCCCGTCGGCTGCCTTATAACCCCTAGGGAGGAACGCACAACCCACAAGCACGCCCTCCGAGTAAATCGGGGTGAGAATCGACCTTGAGACCTCTTTTTACATATTTCCTTCCATTTACACGAC
>ML801808.1:70912-96620 GCA_009831015.1 Picea engelmannii
TATATATATATATATATTATTTATATATATTGTTTATATATATTATTCTTTGTTTTTATATTATATTATATTATTTTGTTTTTATTTTATTATTTATATTGTTTTTTTGTTTTTATGTATAATTATTTATTTTATTATATTTTTATTTTACCTACCCATTACACGTATAATCTACTTCCCCACATAGATTTAAAAAAAAGGAAAAAAATGTAGTATATCAATAAAAGGAAAGAACAACTTTCACAACTATCTAAGTTGGATCCTAAGAAGTTCTGGAGCCAAATTCTAAACCACAATACTAAAGAAAATAATATGATTCCTTTAAGGGATTAGAATTCCTACCTTAAAAGTCTTTACGAGTTCCCTAATGCCATGGACACCATTCCTATTGTCCCTACAAAGGATGAAGTTTTTTCTTTAGATGACATAGATTTTGGGGTTAAGCAACTTGCAAATGGGAAAACTAAGGACATTGAAGGCTACCAAGCTAAAATTTTTAAAATCGGAGGGCCTATCCTTATCCCTCACATACACAAGCTCTTCAATTTAGCAGTCAAACAGGGCTTCCCTAAACCTTGGACGCAAAGCCTCATTGCTGCTATTTTTAAAAATGGGGATAGAAACATTCCCTCTAATTATAGGACCATTATGATTAGCCCGATTTTAGCCAAACCTTATGGAATTATTATGGAAAAGAAGATTAGCCTTTGTCTAGAAAGTTACGGTAAAAGCGATAAAGCCCAATCCGGGTTTAGGAGATATCATTCAACCGTGGACCATCTTGTTGCCTTTAGGATCATTTCATAGGAGTTCCACAATACTAAAACCAATAATTTTTGTTGTTTTGTTGACTTTAGAAAATCTTTTGACATGGTTCCTAGGAAAAACCTTTGGAATAGGTTGGAAGAAATAAAAGTGCCTCTCGAGTTGAGGGCTCTTGCAATAAGGATGCATGAGAACGTTATTGCTAAGTTTAAAAACGTCAAGGGCTGGTCGAAAGAGGTTAACTGTAATATTGGAGTCAAGCAAGGTTGTCCCTTGTCCCCTACCCTTTTTGGCATATACATTGACAAGTTAGAAGATTGCTTGGAAAAAACAGGTTGTGTCAGCCCTACTCTCACTGGTATAGTCATCAATATGCTTCTTTATGATGATGATATCATTCTTTGGCAAGGAGTCCCCATGATCTTGAAAACCAACTAAGAATCCTCAAGGATTTTTGCTCCAATATGGGTATGATTGTTAATATTGATAAGACTAACGTCATGATTATTAAATCCAATAAGATCACTTATGATACCTTCGTATATGACAACAAAAAATTTGAGGAAGTGACTTCATAAAAATATCTTGGAATTGATATTCACCACAAGATAAATTGGAATTATAGCATTGAGAAAAGGATTATTGGGGGATGGAAAGCTTATTATGGGCTTGAAAACAATTATAAATAAGTCAATATTTGGATTTGGGATAAGAAGAAACTCCTCTTTGAGACTCTTGTTACACTTGTTATTCTTTATGGAAGTGAAGTCTGGCGCTGTAGTATCTCTCATGAATCCCGGAGAAAGATAGAGCAAATACAAAATAATTTTATAACCTATAATCTCAAAATTAAAGGAAATATGCCCTATCCCATCCTCCTCTTAGAAACACGCCTCTCACCCCATTGAGAGCACAACTATGACTAGATACCTAATGTATAAGAACAAGTTAAACAACATGGAAGACAAGAGGCTTCCTAAAATTGCTTCAAAATCGAGTTGTAACCACCATCGACTCAAGCGAGGATGGCATAAAGATGCCCGGTCTTGGTTAAACTATTGGGGAATCATGGAAGACACCATTTTGTAGAATAAAGACACTATTAAAAATATCATCAAATCAAAATTTAAGGAGAAAATGTGGTGTGATAAAGAGTTAGAGGAAAAAATAAAATTAAGGTATTATAAGGATGTAATCAACCCTAATATAGAAGATCAAAATTATCTATCTGTTTTGACAACTGTAAAGAAAAAAATAAGCATTGCTAATATCAGAACAAATTCTCACGAGCTCCATACTAAAACTGGGCGTTGGTCAATTCCTAAAACGCCATGGGATGAAAGAGTGTGTCACCTTTGTGACACCAAGAAGGTTGAATATGAAAATCACTTTCTCTTAGATTTTCCAACCTATACCTAGATTAGATCTCATTTTCAAAATATTTGTCACACTACCAACCTTCCTAACCTCTTAACTCAACAAAACTATGGTGATCTTGGAAAGCTTCTCTTAATACTTTTTGAGCACAGAAACAAAATTCTAAAGAATTGCAAGTAATCACTTACCCTCTTAAGGTCCGTTAGACCAATTCGGTCTTAGTGGACATTAATCTTCTTCTTCATCATCATCATTATATATGTTTTAAGTTTTCAAGTTAATTTAAAAGGTTTAACACATACATACTTCACCATACCCTCCTCACTCCACTCACATAAACACTCCATACACCAATTTGTATATAAACTTTAAAGTTTCTACTTCTTCATCCAATGCATTTGGGATTTATGATTTATGATTTTTTAACCATTACCCAAAATGCCCAAACCATTCACCAATTCACACATGAGAACTTACAGGACCTTGACTTTGGAAGGTCATATCTCAATATCTGGGACACAAAATAAGGTTTGTGAGGGCTCGTTGGAAATTTGAGATTGAGGAGAACAATATGGAAACATTTATTCAACCAAATCTGAAAATTAAATCTTCCTAAAAATTAGCAGAAAACAAGGTTGCAAATTTGCAACAACTGGGTTTTTGAGTGAGTTTTTGGAAGATATTTCATTACTAGAATGTCATGTTGTTAAAATTTGATTCCCAGATTATTTATTTATCAAGAATATCATGGTCAAAATTAATTGGAAACTGAGATTTATTTTATATTAATTGGTTTTCTTTTGAAAATTTTTGGTTTCGAACGATTTTAGATTTGGGGTATTATTTTCATTTTTAATTGATTTTAAATGATAATTTTGTTAATATGATTGCAGAGTTTATGGAAGGCTGTTACCACTTGGAGTCTCAGTATTTATGAATTGGAGTTCCAGGAAGAAAAATGAGGATTTTGCTCCCAAAATATTAGAAAAGAATATTTTCTTTGAACTATCAAGAAACAAACTTTTGTTTTTAGAAAGGAACTGTGTGATTATAAAAGGGGCTTTTTATGAGTGCTCTGAAAAGATCTTTTAAACGACAATGGTTGAGTTATTTTGCATGAGTTATTTTACCATTTAGGAAATTAATGAAAGAGGAAGAATGAAAGAGGAAACATAGCAGCCATAAGATAATATACATATCTGAACATAAGCATGAATAACAACAAACCATAAAACACCAAAGTGATAACGGAGTTCGGCAATCTCGCCTACGTCTCTGGGTCTTTGCCTCAGTGGGTGAGGCTTTCTTATTTCCGTTAAAATATTTAAAATGACATCATAACAATGCCAAAAGGATTACAAAGTGATCTGGTCTTGTTCTACCAGATCTCTAGAACCCAACAAAACTGACGAAACTGAAATTGGATGAACGAAGCTCCCAGAAATGGCCCACAAAGGTGCTCTCCTCAATGGATTCCCTGCATAAAAATGGCTTTGGCTTGGCCGTTCTTCCACATTTCTCTATTATGAAATTCCTCCCATGGCTTCAAGAACCTCTGATTTATATAGGATTGAAGTGGGTAACAACCTCCCAACTTATCCCCAAAATATGGCCTAAAAAAGGGACCAAGATCCCTCAATATTGGCCAAAATCCCTCAAAACTACTGAGAAAATCACTGAAAATCATATTACATAACTAAAAAACCCAATTTTGGCAAATATATTGGGCACAACCCCTTACACGCGGCCCCCTGGTCATATGGTGCCCTCCATGTGGCCAAGCGCTAGAAGTGTGCGCTGGCCCCCTTGATTCTTGGCCTCAGTCTTATGGTTATGGCACATATGGCCATGGATTACGACTCCATGCAATTTGAACTGGTTATCCCCCGACATGTTAGCCATTAGTTACTCACCCTGGTCGGTGGGCTAGCCCGACCGACCGGGCGCTAACCCCACTTAACCACGCTAACCGAAATATGGAGTGGTCATATGCTAACATGTTACATGATATACGTTGAGGGCTGGGCATATGTCATATCTGCGCACACCCAAAACATAAAGAGCAGAGTTATATACAAAGGTTCGTGTGGAACGATGTCTGCACCGGGGGCTGGGGCCTAGCCCCAACCCTAACCTCCGCCATACTACAAACATTTTCACTTTAAATATAAGCCACGCCACAATAGGGTAAGAACTACTAGGTAGGTGGGTTGGTAGCCTGGCCTACACGAAGTCCTGGCTACCCATAGAGGTCATGGGTTCGACCCCCACAGACCTCAAACAATGTTTTCCAAACAATAAACCAATAGAGGGGTGTCACGTGGTAGCCCATGGCTGGGCCACGTGGCACCATCAAACTTGCTCAAAAACCAGCCATGTGTCACAAGATGATTTGACCATGTCAGCCAACACTTCCCAGTCAACCCCTGTCCACGTCAGTTCCACGTGTCATACAGATCTGCCACGTCATCATGTGCCACGTGTCACCCTTACAGTGGTGCCACATGTCACCCCCTGAATCGTCCACCTGTACTTGCCGAGTCAACAACCTGTCCACGCCAGCATGCCAATGCACCCTGCCACATCAGTTGTATGTCCGTATGACCTGTACAGTTAGCTGCCATGTGGCACTGTATGGACTGTACAATCATCAAATTTTTCTTGTTTGGAAAAATGAACAGTACACGATATCTTTCGCATACGACGTCCGTTTGAGCCCGTTCAAGTTTGCACACGTCTATTTTGAAGCCATTCCGAGAACTTTGATTTTTAGGCCTTCCTGGACCCAATTTGGTCCCTAGATCCAATTTTGGATCACACCTCCCCACTAAAGACCTTTTGGTCCTCCAAAAGGTTACTAAATAGTCATCAAGTGCGGGATATGTCACTCGACTTGTTCTATGTCTTTAAATTATGTCCTGTGCACCTGTCTCATCATGATCAATTGTAAAACAATCATGATAACTAACAACATATTGTTAGCCACTTGTACTTTGTCACATCTTACTGAAGCCACTATCATCCATGTTGACAACATTACTAATGATAACATAATAAATATGATTGCAAAATGAGCTAATATGTTTGTAATACTTGCATGACATTAGCTTATCTTGAAGAAAAGTGTGATTGATCTTCCATTCTACAATCATCTTGTGTTCTTTCTTAAGATCAATTACTGGATTTGAAACAATTATAGGTGTGTTTCTTGCTTGAGCCGCCTTTCTTAATTGTTCCATTGTTTGAAGAGAATTATTTTCTTTAAAATGATGAGCATGTACCACATATTCTTTCCCTGTAGAAGATTGCTTTACGATCATACAAGTAAGGAATGCCTAAGACCATTCCACATTCTTTGAGTGGAACCACATCACATGTTACCTCGTCCACAAACTTAGATGAAATTGAAAATTTTAATGTGCATTTCTTTGTTATGTGCAATTTATGATTTTTGCTTATCCATTTAAGTGTGTAAGTCTTATGATGCATCTGAGTGTTTAATCCCAATTGTTTAACCAATTCCTCTGAAATCAAGTTAGATTGAGATCCACTATCTATCAATGTGTCAACCTTAGTATGCCTCATAATGACCCTTAAGTGAAACAATTTACTTCTAGAATCATATCCATCACCAAGTTTACTTGTCAAACCAACCAATGAAACTTTTGATTCATCACCTGAATCTGATCCCAAGTCTGTTGGTCATGTTTCTGCTGCATCTGTTTGCCTCCCTTTATTCTCTTTGAACCACTTTGGTCTCTTGTTGGGATGCAATTTCCAACAATGGTCCTCATCATGCCCCTCTTTCTTGCAATGCTTGCAAGAGGGCTTCTCTTCCTTTCTTGCCACTGAATTTTCCTTCTTTCCATTCCACTTCCTTTTGTCCTCTTTCCTTGAAGACGATTCCCTTGATACACCAACCCCTGTTTTCCCTGCTTCAATGTATGTTGCTTGAACAGAAACCTCATCAAGATTAGTAGGTCCAAACATAAATACAGTGTTACGAATATGTGCAGGTAAACCTCCTATATACTTCATAAGAGTTTCTTGGGTATGTAAAGGAAAATCTAACATCAATGCCAGTTTATGAAATCCATCTGTGTATTCTTGCACTCTTTGTCCTTTTCTTAGTTTAAGAGATTTCCATTCAATTAAAGATTTCTCTTTATAACCCAAAGGATATAATTTCTTTCTAAGTGCAGAAACAAAAACTTGCCATGATGGAAATACATTACCCACTTGTTGCATGCCATTTTGCAACTTGCTTTGCCACTAGATGAGTGCTGTGCCTACAAGTCTAAGTGAAGCCAACTTGATTTGAGTGGCCTCATCCTTGATTTGTTGCACACTACAATAAACCTCCATCTGTCTGACCCAATTATCAAGTTTCTCTGCATTGACTTCACCATCATACATAGGTAATTCAAATTGCACATCAAGTTTAAGTAAAGACATTTCTTGTTTATGTTTATGGACATGTTTTCTTGCAGTGGATTTAGAACTTGAACTTGAAGAAGAAGAAGTTGATGGAGAAGAAGGAGGTGAAGGAGGAATTTGAGGAGGATCCTCTCCTTATTCACTTTTGACCTTTGAATATTCACCTAGATTTGGTCTCTTCTGTTCCAAGTAATCCTCATACAAAAACTTCACCATCTCCGACACGACGAAGAAAGTTTTTCGAAACTCTTTCTCATCATGAGAAAGTCCCTCTTTCGATGCCATCTTCTCACTGTGAGAAATTCTCTTTCTCAATCCAATCAATGGATTCTCTTCAACAAGCTCACCTTCTCCATGATTTAGCTTTTCCCTAGTAATCATGCAAACTCAAAAACCAACTGTCAACCTGCTCTGATACCACTTGATCCGAAAAGATATTTTAAACAACAATGGCTGAGTTATTTTGCATGAGTTATTTTACCATTTAGGAAATTAATGAAAGAGGAAGAATGAAAGAGGAAACATAGCAACCATAAGATAATATACATATTTGAACATAACCATGAAGAACAACAAACCATAAAACACCAAAGTGATAACGAAGTTCGACAATCTCGCCTGCGTCTCCGGGCCTTTGTCTCAGTGGGTGAGGCTTTCTTATTTCTGTTCAAAGCTTTAAAAGGAAATCATAATAGTGCCAAAAGTATTACAAACCGATCTGGTCTTATTCTACCAGATCTATAGAACCCAAAAAAATTGACGACACTTAAAGCGGATGAACGAAGCTCTCAGAAATGCCCCGTAAAGGTGCTCTCCTCAATGGCTTCCCTGCATAAAAATGTCTTTGGCTTGGAAATTCTTCAACATTTCTCTATTCTGAACCTCCTCCCATGGCTTCAAGAACCTCTAGTTTATATATGATTGAAGTGGGTAACAACCGCCCAAATTATCCCCAAAATATGGCCTCAAAAAGGGCCCAAGATCCCCCAATATTGGCCCAAATCCCTCAAAACTGCTGAGAAAATCACTGAAAATCATATTACATAGTTAAAAAACATTACACATAGGCCCCTGTTCATATGGTGCCCTCCATGTGGCCAAGCGCTAGAAGTGTGCGCTGGCCCCCTTGATTCCTGGCTCCGATCTTATGGTTATGGCACATGTGGCCATGACTTGCAGCTCCACGCACTTTGAATTGGTTAGCCCCTCGACGTGTTAGCCATTGGTTATGTGCCCTGGTCGACAGGCTAGCCTAATTGACCGGGCGCTAACCCCACTTAACAACGTTAATCGAAATCTGGAGTGTTCATATGCTAACAGGTCACATGATATATGTTGAGGGTTGGGCATATGTCATATCCGCGCACGCCCAACACATACATAGCAGAGTCATATACAAAGGGTCGTATGGAACGATGTATGCGCCGGGGGATGGGGCCTAGCCCCATCCCTAACCTCCGCCATACTACATATATTTTCATTTGAAATATAAGCCGTGCCACCATAGGGTAAGAACTACTAGGTAGGTGGGTTGGTAGCTCGACCTATGTGAAGTTTTGGCCGCCCATAGAGGTCATGGGTTTGACCCCCACATACCTCAAACAATTTTTTTCCAAATAATAAACCAATAGAGGGGTGCCACGTGGCAGCCCATGACTGGGCCACATGGCACCATCACACTTGCCCCAAAACTAGCCATGTGTCACAAGATGATTCGACCACGTCAGCCAACACTACCGAGTCAACACCTGTCCACTTCAGTTCCACGTGTCATATGGATCTACCACGTTAGCCCGTGCCACGTGTCACCCTTACAATGGTGCCACGTGTTACCCCCTGACTTGTCCACCTGTACTTTCCTAGTTAGCAAACTGTCCACGTCAGCATGCCAATACACCTTGCCACGTCAGCTGTATGGCCATACGACCTATACAATCAACTACTACATGGCATTGTACAGTCATCAAATTTTGCCTGTTTGGCAAAATGAATAGAATGCGATATCTTTCTCATACGATGTTAGTTTGATCCCATTCAAGTTGCATTGGGTTCGTATTGACGAGGCCTACACACATGTCCGTTTTGAATCCATTCTGAGCACTTTGATTTTTAGGCTTTCCTGGACACATTTTGGTCCCTAGATCCAATTCTGGATCAATGAGGGGAAAAAAAGAAAGGGGGGTTAGCAACTTAGGAATCTTTCTTGGCAAAAAGGCTACATTTTTCTATAAGCCCATAAGGCAATTGTAATCTTTTCAGATCTTAAGGTCTTATGCATGGATTCATGGATAATCTTCAACAGAGCCCTGTCTTCTCATCTATTTTCTATTTTTTTCTTCTCATTATGCCATCACTATTCATTTTTCTTTTGCAGTAAGATTACTATTAGGGTTAAAGGTGTAACAATTTGGTACAAAATCCACTGTTACAATTGTAAACTAATCATTTGAAGATAAATATTTTCCTCTGCTTTATTGTGAGTAAGACAAGACCTTTGTTTTTAATATGTTTTGCTCAATATCAATCATAGCCATGATACATTGTTTTACATGCACTCACTTTTTTATTTGTTGTATTCATCATTGGTAATTCCTAACAAATTAATTATTCTTCATTTCAATTTTGTAGAGATTGCTTTTTCCCTCTGCAAAGTATGAATTTTTAGTGCTTTTCTTTCTTTCTTCTACCTTTCATGAGCAAGTTTTTGTGCTCTTATGAATGAGACTCCATTCCCAATGGATTTAGGCTTCTGATTTGAGAGGTATTACATACCTTACTCCAACATTGCTATCATTTATCCTAGTTAGTCTATCCTTCTTTTAAACTTCATACAAACTTGACATCTGGGATTTATGATGAGAGCTATTGCTTAGTGACAGTGGGCAACCAACTGATATATTTTGACGAGGGAGCCCCCTCTGGCAGCAAGGGCCATCTTGCAGTCAGAAGTTGGTTGAAAATGGTCTTGGCATGTTCCTAACATACGAGAACATCTCAAGTAACAACATTTTTTGGCACCATTTCCGGGGATGGTTTTGAAGGATTTCATCTTCCCTGGGAATTGACAAAGATTAGATTTGGTTCTTGGAGGTGAACAAGAGCTAGACAGATACATGTTTTTTTTCATGTGGCAGCTCCGTGATTTTAAGAATCCATTGGTGACTTCACTGGGAGACTAGAAATTGACAGAAAAATGAAGAACTGTTTCAGAATTATTAGGTACCAAATGACAAGTTTATTTCAAGATATTTTAGATCTTTTGGTTACTCATTTGTTGCTTTGTCAAATATATTTATAAAACATTTTCTGCTATTGTGTTCATCATAAGATCAAAACCTCATCTCTTTCCTTATAAAAGGAAACCCAAATATCTTCTTTCACTCCTCAAGGAGACGAGCCTTGATTGTTATCCCCTAGAAGTAATGATCAACCCTCTATATTGGTATCCTTTGAGAGCTTCCTCGATCAAAATGTACAAAGTTCTAACCCTCCAGAGTCTAGTCAGTCTTACAAACCAGTTGAGGATAATATTAATTTACTACTCCCTTCAGTATATAATATACCCTGTGATCAACTTGTAAAGTTTCACCCATGGGTTTTAAACATATATAAACATCTTAAGTTGCCATTTATCATTCATGATCTACCTCCAAAAATTTTCAAATATCTTCCCATATTTAATGGAGAAGATGCTGTTACAACATAAAAACACATGGAAACCTTTGAACATCTCACATATTGCTTGGAAATTAAACATGAAGATGTCTTTATGAGAATATTCACTCATAATTTAGTAGGAGAGGTCAAAAGATGGTTTAAATACTTACTAACTGAATCAATTTCTTCATGGACTGACTTTTATGATGTTTTCTTGCATAAATGGGCCGAGATAAAATCTCATCATCAATACTTATCTGAGTTTTATGTTGCGAAAGAATGAATGATGAAACTGTTATGAAATTCAACAAAAGATTCCAGAGCTTCTATTATAATTTGACTATTGAGATTCGTCCTTATGAAGCGATTTCCAAGGTATACTATGCACTAGCACATCATCCCAATTTGACTTTTTATCTAAGAGAAAGAAAGTCCTCAATGTTGGAGCAAATGTTTATTGATGCCGAGGAAATTGAAAACAATTTATGGGCCTGTGGGAAACTTCCTGGTCAAATGAAAGATGAAGATATGGATACAAAAGAACAAAGGGAAGAAGATGAACAAGACAAATCAGATATGCATATCCTTATAGTTCATGACAAACATGAAAAACCTTCTATTTCAAATTCGCAACATTTTTATGATTTTGACGCTGATTTTTGTATCAATTTTGTAGGTGATTTTCAAGGATTTTTTGATGGAGAAGGTGATCAAGAGCTGGAAAAACAATTTTTTCATAGCAGTGAAGATGAAGAAGATTAAATAATTTTTGAAGAAACATCTTTGGACAATTCTGATGTTGTTCAAGAATTTGGTTACGATCAATCCAACGAGGAACATGCTATTGTTCTAAGTCATCAAATTGCTCAAAATTTTATTATTAATGATAATGATTATGAAAATATATATAGCTTTTCACTATATTTAGAATTCTTTCAAGCGGATGATAGTAAGTTTATAGATAGATATGACATTAGTTCGAAGATTTCTAATTTTGTTTGTTATGATCAAATTGTTGCTTCAAGATATAATGAAAATCATGCAATCCATATGCAACCTTCCATGAATTTCATGAAATGAAAATTTCTGAAATTGAAGTTTTAAAAAGTTTGAATAATCAGCCTATATATGATAAATATCAATATTATGAGGAGCATATTTCTACATCAACACACATGGAATTTTACAATAGTGATCTTCTATATGACAACTTTGAATTAAATTTTCAAGAAAGCAACAAAGAAGACATCTTGGCATCTCATGGTAGTCTTTATAGAGTTATGGTTGAAGATGATATATTGCTGCTTTTTATACTTAAAGGAAATCATCAACATCCTTTTGAAGCAAAAATGAGTTTTGAAGAGCTATCTTTAGAATCAATAGTGCAATTTTTTGACAATAAACATCTTTGTATATCACTAGTGCATGATGAATATGAAACCTTTGATGAAAAGTGCCAAGCAAATTTATTGTTTTCATTTGTTCTTAAAGATGTGGAGCATGATCAATTTTTTGAACAAAAAACACATAGAGATACACCTGTGGAGCAACCTTACCTCACCACTGGAATAGAAATCGTGGAAAAGGACTTAAACTTTTTGAACCAGGATGATATTTTGATGTATGATCAAGTGACTATTTTCTATCACTATGAAGATCCTTTTGCAATCCACTTGAAATCATCATGTTGTGTGGATTCTTTAACATTCGGTCATTGTAAGTATGAAAATCAATTGCATGGTAGGTCGTCCATTATTCTTCTGCTGCATTTTTTTTTTTTTTCTTAATCATTTGCAGAGAAAGAATTTACAATTCAATTAATGAAATGCTTTCTTGGTTACATTGGAAATATGATATCACTTGATTAAGCATTTCATAATTTTAGAATAGGATCAAAATTGTATTTAAATAAGCTTGAAATCAAGCATTTGCTTTTCAATTTGCAAAGTTGTTTTTCAATTTGTATAGACATTTTGTTTTTGTTTGTGAATAAACTTAGTAGTAGTCATGTTACTGATTAGATTAATTTAGATTGAATAAGTAAAACTGAATTGTATTTATCGCTTACCTTTACCCTAATCTCTATAGAAATGATAGAATTAATTGATAGACAAAAATTCCAAACATGTCATTTTTACAAATAAGGTCAAAATTTATTTGTTTCTTTATCTCTGTTGAATTGGTATATTTGGGGTAATTTCTTGAAATCTTAGCTTTGATATCAGATGATAACTGATAGTTTTCTCAAGGAAAACTTTTAAGCTATTATTTTACTCATAGGAAAAGATGTGGTTAATTTGAAGAGATATTAATCTTAGGGTTATTTTTATAATAAGACAGTTCTATTTAATTACACATTTTCAACAATTATCATCCCATATTGCTTTAAACACACTGATTGCCCCCATTGCACAACACTAAATAAAATGTTAAGACATATGATGAAAGGAAATTCATGTAAATGATTGCCCTCATCTTGTTCAAAAGAGATGATGAAAGGAAATTCAAGTAAATGATTTCCCTCATCTCAAAACAACAAAATCATGTTAAAATAGTGGGATGGTGAAAGGAAATTCAAAATTGGGGGATATAGATATCTTCACCGGGGCTATGGACGTCTAGATGACAGTGAAACAATGTCTATGATAACTGTAATGAATTGTATCTACATATCTTACTCATGCCCTGTTGTTAGTTCTTTTCAATATTTTCTATATTAAGATCCAATTGAGTTTTATCTATAATGAATAAAATAATGAATTTTGCCCTTGAGTTAAGACAATTATCAGTTATAAATTTAATGTTTTAGCTTGATTCTGATTAATTACTTTAGATAATTCCGAAGTAGAATTTGATAAAGGAATTCTTTAATAGCTTTGCTTGAAACCAAGAGTTCAGTATATTTTTAATTAGAACTATCAATAATTCTAATATTTATGATATGAGATTTATATTAAAAAGCGAGGAAAGAATTTTAGTTTTATTGAATAAATCTCATTTTATATTTAGAAAATAATGACTCCATTACCCAATAATGAAGACACCAGGTTTGCATGTTCTTTAGTGCCTTGCAGGGAGCCACAATTCTCAGATGGAGCCTAATGTTGTAACATAGGTTAAAATTTTAAATAAAAAATTCAAAATTTTATAGGTATTTTTAATTTTATTTGCATAAGGGTTTGGTTTGATTTTTCTTTTAGATCATAGTGTTTTGTCGAGCCCTCAATATTTCTTCCTATTTTTTCTTGAAAATAAAGCAGCCCCATATAAATTTCTTGAAATATTGCATTGGATTGCTTCTGGTTTCCGGTTTTGAGAGATTTTTATTTTGCATGATTTGCCATTTTTAACCTACCCATCATCTCTATCTCCTTGAGAGCTTTCCAACGATATAATATTTGCCTCATTTCGACCCTCGGATCAAAAGTTGTGGCCTTTTGAAGTTTGGTGGTTTCCATTGTTTTGATGAGTTGGCATGATGACGTGGCAGCCTATGTAGCAGTGCCGACTTGACACAAATTGGTAGGTGACGTTTCCACGTCACCGTCATGTGTTATTGTATTATGGCCACATCAACATCTAATCATATTTTTTCACATGTCACTTCACTATTATATGACACCTCACACGACACATGTCATTTATACCAAGTCACCACATCAAATCTTCGGGTTTTAGGTTTTGATCATTTTATATATTTTATTTATTATTTTGTTTTTTATATATTATATATCAGTAATGGTTCTCGAAATCTCCGGATGTGGGGGGTCTCAATTCTCAAATCTCACATCATCCCGAGATCTCGATCACCTAAGATCCCAACATGATTTCATATATATATATTTAATTATTAAATTTTTGTATATATATTATTTATTATATTTATATTATTCATATATTTTATTTTATTATTTTTCTATATTATTTTATTATATATATATTTTATTATTTTATATTGTTTTATGGTCGGGTCAATCTTAAAATCTCTCATCTTAAATATTTTTTCCCTCTCGAACCGGAGATCCCGACTTCTTATGTTATGTTATATTAATTTTGTTTTATGATTATGTTATGTTATTAATTTTATATATTTTATTTATGGTTTATTTCAACTTATTTTAAAAGGTTTAACACATACTTACTTCACCATACCCGACTTATGTTATGTTATATTATTTTTGTTTTATGATAATGTTATATTATTAATTATATATATTTTATTTATGATTTTATTCAATTTAATTTAAAAGGTTTAACACATACTTACTTCACCATACCCTCCTCACTCCACTCACACAAACACTCCATACACCATTTTGTATATAAACTTTAAAGTTTCTACTTCTTCGTCCCATGCATTTGGGATTTATGATTTATGATTTTTGAACCATTATCCAAAATGCCCAAATCATTCACCAATTCACAAATGAGAAATTACAGGACCTTGACATTGGGAGGTTATATCTCAAGATTTGGGACACGAAATAAGGCTTGTGAGGGCTCGTTGGAAAGCTGAGATTGAGGAGAACAATATGGAAACATTTATTCAACCAAATATGAAAAATTAAATATTCCTAAAAATTAGTAGAAAACAGGGTTGCGAATTTGCAACAACTGGGGTTTTGAGTGAGTTTTTGGAAGAGTTTTCATTACCAGAATGTCATGTTAAAATTTGATTCCCAGATTATTTATTTATCAAGAATATCGTCGTAAAAATTAATTGGAAATTGAGATTTAATTTATATTAATTGGTTTTCTTTTGAAAAAGTTTAGGTTCGAACGATTTTAGATTTGGGGTATTATTTTCATTTTTAATCGATTTTAAATGATAATTTTGTTAATATGATTACAGAGTTTATGGAAGACTGTTACCACTTGGAGTCTCAGTATTTATGAATTGGAGTTCCAGGAAGAAAAATGAGGATTTTGCTCCTAAAAAATTAGAAAAGAATATTTTCATTGAACTGTCAAGAACCAAACTTTTGTTTTTAGAAAAGAACTGCGTGCTTATAAAAATGGATCTGTATGAGGGAAAAAAAAGAAAGGGGGGTTAGCAGCTTATGAATATTTCTTGGAAGCAAGGCTGCATTTTTCTGTAAGCCCATAGGGAAATTGTTATCTTTTCAGATCTTAAGGTCTTATGCATGGATTCATGGCTCATCTTCAGCAGAATCCTGTCTTCTCTTCTATTTTATGTGTTTTGCTTCTCATTATGCCATCATTGTTCATTTTTCTTTTGCAGTAAGATTACTATTAGGGTTAAAGGTGTAACAATTTGGTACAACCTCCATTGTTACAATTGTAAAGTAATCATTTGAAGATAAATAATTTCCTCTGTTTTATAGTGAGTAAGACAAGACCTTTATTTTTAATATGTTTTTCTCAAATATCAATCATAACCCCGACACATTGTTTTACATGCACCCACTTTTTGATTTGTTCGATTCATCATTGGTAATGCCCAACAAATTAATTATTATTCATTTCAATTTTGTAGAGATTGCTTTTGCCCTCTGCAAAGTATGAAATTTCAATGTTTTTCTTTCTTTCTTCTACTTTTCACGATCAAGTTTTTGTGCTCTTATGAATGAGACTCCATTCCCAATGGATTTAGGCTTATGATATGAGAGGTATCACATACCTTATTCCAACATTGTTATCATTTATTCTAGCTAGTCTATCTTTCTTTTAAACTTCATACAAAACTGGCATCTAGGATTTATGATGAGAGTTGCTGCTTAGTGACAGTGAGCAACCAACTGATATATTTTGATGAAGGAGCCCCGTCTAGTTGTAAGAGATAACTTGTAGTCAGAAGTTGGTTTAAAATGGTCTTGGCATGTTCCTAACAACCGAGAACATCTCAAGTAACAACACATCCTTCAACTCCCATGTTGTTTTTTTAACTCTTCAGCTACATATGCAATGCCATCCTCTTCTTTGCCAATTTGCATAGATTTTGGCCATCTTGTACACAATGTACTTGCATTGGATTTCACTACCTTGATAACCTCTTAGGTCTTAGCATATTAGGATGTACATTTCCATATTTAACACATCCCTTTATGTAACTCCATTCTCAGAATGGATCTTTCATGTAGTCCATCCAAATATGTTTACTTATGCATTCCATCTTTTCATTGCAACATCCACAACAACACTAGGAAACGATCTTAGAATTACAAATACCAATAATTCAATCATTTTGGTTGTAATCATATTAATCACAATGAGATATGACCCAATCATGCATTCACACCATGCAATCAAATATATGTGCTAATTATATGTGTGCATGATCACAACTTGCACATTCAATCAATGCATACTCACATTGATTTAGAAATGCCACATTCTCATGTCATGTAATCCACCATGATGAGTTGGAAGGTCAAGCTAATGCCTTGACACATCATCCCCATCTAGTTGTAAGGGCCAACTTGTAGTTAAAAGTTGGTTGAAAATGGTCTTGGCATGTTCGTAGCAGCCGAGAACATCTCAAGTAACAACACATCCTTCAACTCCCATGTTGTTTTTTTAATTCTTCAGCTACATATGCAATTGCATCCTCTTCTTTGCCAATTTACATAGCTTTTGGCTATCTTGTACACAATGTGCTTGCATTGGATTTCACTACCTTGATAAAATCCTAGGTCTTAGCATATTAGGATGTACATTTCCATATTTAACACATCCCTTTATGTAACTCCATTCTCACAATGGATCTTTCATGTAGTCCATCCAAATATGTTTACTTATGCATTCCATCTTTTCACTGCAACACTAGGAAACGATCTTAGAATTACAAATACCAATAATTCAATCATTTTGGTTGTAATCATATTAATCACAATGAGATATGACCCAATCATGCATTCACACCATGCAATCAAATATATGTGCTAATTATATGTGTGCATGATCACAACTTGCAACATTCATTAAAAAATGCCACATTCTCATGTCATGTAATCCACCATGTTGAGTTGGAAGGTCAAGCCAATGCCTCGACACATCATCCAAATATCTCCCCGATACTTTCTTGACCATATGGACACCTTCTTCAGCCCGACATAACACTGGGTATATACCCTTTCTCTGCTAAACAAATCCTCATGCATATTATAAGGCGTTTCCTTACTCTGCTCTGTAGTCCCTTAGGAAACCCTTCCCCTTTGATGGTTCCCAATGTTGGCAAGAAGGTTATAGTCCAAGACATCAATACAAGTAAGAAGACCATTGAACATTTGTGTAGTGCTATAGCCTTTCCACATCCAGAATTACTGTGGACTCTCACATAACTATCTCATATGCAATCCATTCTTGCAACATGATCATAAGTTCTAACTGGCCTTGGTTATTAGTTCATAACCAACACGACAAGACATAACATTCTATTCATATGAATGCATAATTGATTTTTGAACAATTTTATATTCCTAAGGATTTCTATCTCTACCATACCCCAGATGGGTATCATTCACACTGTTGTAAATTGAGATGGTTCCTGGCTGCTTAGAAACCATGCCAAGACATATTTAAACCTACTTTAGGCCACAAGCTCGCACTTGGACCAGAGAGGGCTCTCTCATATTATTTAAGAACACTAGCTTCCTACTGTCACTAAGAAACAATTCTAACAATTAAGCACATGATGCCAGATTTGAAAGATAAAGAATGAGATAATGCACATTCTCATGTCATGTAATCCACCATGTAACTTGTTCAAAATATATAGTGGTGAATGCCCATTAGTTTTGATCCGTGATCACTACTTCTGCACATTCATGAAACTAATTCATCAACGCATGAATATCATTCGAGCCACCTCAACGATTTCGCAGCAATTCTGAGCATTTATCTGTGCGAGATCTTGTCATACATAACTGTGTCAAAACCTTCTTTTGCACCTCGGTGATGTGGTATATCCATTGGCATTTTATACGTGTCCTGACTATCACGTTACCCGATCATAAATATGGAATCTTCCTGTAAACCTATGCCACAAAAGAGCAATAGTTTCCAAATTGGAGAAGAATGAAAAACAATAAAAATATTTTAATATTGTGAATGAAAGAAAATGACCAAGTCTTCTTAATGATTTTCGAGCATAGAAACAAAATTCTAAAGAATTGCAAGTAATCACTTACCCTCTTAAGTCCCGATAGACCAATTCGGTCTTAGTGGACGTTAATCATCATCATCATCATCATAATTATATATGTTTTAAGTTTTCAAGTTAATTTAAAAGGTTTAACAGACCCGTACTTCACCATACCCTCCTCAGTCCACTCACACAAACAATCCATACACCAATTTGTATATAAACTTTAAAGTTTCTACTTCATCCCATGCATGTGGGATTTATGATTTATGTTTTTTTAACCATTACCCAAAATGGCCAAACCATTCACCAATTCACACATGAGCAGTTACATGACCTTGACTTCGAGAGGTCATATCTCAAGATCCGAGGCACGAAATCAGGCTTGTGAGGGCTCGTTGGAAATATGAGATTAAGGAGAACAATCTGGAAACATTTATTCAACCAAATATGAACATTAAATTTTCCTAAAAGTTAGCAGAAAACAGAGTTGCGGATTTGCAACAACTAGGTTTTTGAGTTAGTTTTTGGAAGAGATTTCATTACTAGAATGTCATGTTGTTAAAATTTAATTCCCAGATTATTTATTTATCAAGAATATCATGGAAAAAATTAATTGGAAGCTGAGATTTAGTTTATATTAATTGGTTTTCTTTTGAAAAAGTTTGGTTTCGAATGATTTTAGATTTGGGTATTATTTTCATTTTTAATTGATTTTAAATGATATTTTTGTTAATATGATTGCAAAGTCTATGGAAGGTTGTTACCACTTGGAGTCTCAAGATTTTTGAATTGGAGTTCCAGGAAGAAAAAGGAGGATTTTTCTCCCAAAAAATTAGAAAAGAATATTTTCATTGAATTGTCAAGAAACAAACTTTTGTTTTTAGAAAGGAACTGTTGCTTATGAAAAGGGCTTTCTATGAGGGGAAAAAAAGAAAGGGGGGTTAACAACTTAGGAATATTTCTTGGCAGCAAGGCTACATTTTTCTGTAATCCCATAGGGAAATTGTAATCTTTTCAGACCTTACGGTCTTATGCATGGACTCATGGATCATCTTCAACAGAGCCCTGCCTTCTCTTCTATTTTCTATGTTTTTCTTCTCATTATTCCATGACTGTTCATTTTTATTTTGCAGAAAGATTACTATTAGGGTTAAAGGTGTAACAATTTGGTACAACCTCCACTATTACATTTTTCTTTAATATGTTTTGCTCAATATCAATCATAACCCTGATACATTGTTTTACATGCACTCACATTTTGATTTGTTGGATTCATCATTGGTAATTCCCAACAAATTAATTATTCTTCATTTCATTTTTGTAGAGATTGCTTTTTCCCTTTGCAAAGTATGAAATTTCAGTGTTTTTCTTTCTTTCTTCTACCTTTCACAAGAAAGTTTTTGTGCTCTTATGAATGAGACTCCATGCCCAGTGGATTTAGGCTTCTGATATGAGAGGTATTACATACCTTATTCCAACATTGCTATCATTTATCCTAATTAGTCTATCCTTATTTTAAACTTTATACAAAATTGACATCTGGGATTTATGATGAGAGATGTTGCTTAGTGACAGTGGGCAACCAACTGATATATTTTGACGAGGGAGCCCCCTCTGGAAGTAATGACCATATTGCAGTCAGAAGTTGGTTGAAAATGGTCTTGGCATGTTCCCAACAGACGAGAACATCTCCAGTAACAACATTTTTTGGCGCCATTTTTGGAGACGGTTTTGAAGGATTTCATCTTCCTTGGGAATTGACAAAGATTAGATCTGGTTCTATTAGGGTCCTAACCCACACATAGGTAGAAAAATATATTCGTATGTAATAAAGGTCAATATTAATAAGGCATTTCAATAAAATAGAATAAGTCGAATGTAAGATGACCTAATAGAAGCTTCCGCTCTAAAAGGATCTTCTTGTAGATGCTTCTTTTGATAGACATATTTAGTATAAATAGGAGTCGAGGGTATGATAACCCTAGCTTGGAGATTATTGTAATTCTTATATCATTTCAGTGTTATTGTAGTGATTGCTCTGGTTATATTGCTGTTATTCTGCCATTTCTAGCATTTTATTTATGTTCTGCATAATTTTTATATCTAGTATATTGCAAGTGGTATCAGAGCACTTTGCTTGGCATAAATTGTGGGTAATTTTTTTTAGGGTAGAGACGTATTCCGACTTCTTTAAGCCAAAAATATCTGTCGTTACACGCATAAACCCGCAGTTGAGGGATTCATACACACAGGAAATACAAGTGGTTCTTAAGCGCACATCTGTTGGCCACCCTTGTAGCCCCTGTTGGTACCCCTTCTAGTGGTAGCGCATTAGAAAACACCTGTGTAAAGATCGACCTATATTTCCTGAAGCCCTCTTTAGATAAACCGATCGACCGCCTGACTGCTATAGTGTCACCGAGAACAACACTCAGGAAGATACTTTCTAGTACCTGGGTAGTCGGGTAGTACGACTAAGGGTACGGTCTATCCTCCTTAGTTAGTGCCTTGAGATATTGGACCGAGTACTACTGTTGGAACCCACACATATATCTGAGAGCTATAGCACAGGGCAAACCCTTGTCTGTAGAACCCTTGAATACCTAACCCTTGGGGACATAAACATAAACAAATTAAAACAGACAATATCTATTGTCGCGCAACTGTGTTTGGGTTTCCAAGTAACTACACATTTCTTCCTGGTTAAGCATTTGGGCATTTCATCACTGCAGTATTCTTCAGACCGGAGTATAACTCCAACTCAAAGGCCTTTGTTATAATTGTGATGACAAATATTTCCCGGGCCACAAGTGTAAGGAACAAAATATTTTTATGGCCATCTCCAAGGATATGTCGGAAGAGGATGTTGAAACTCCCCTTGTGTCTGAGTCACCTAAAACCACTGACATAACCCCTCCCTTGGACCCTCCCAAAGTATAACCGATCATTTCCCTCAATGCTCTCACTGGCTTCTCTGCTCCCCAAACCCTCAAGCTAATTGGTTACATCAAGCATCAGAAGGTCATGATTATGGTTGATAGTGGAAGCACCCATAATTTTATTCATTGCCACATTGCCCAAGAAACTCATTGCTGCATCCATGTTGTCAATAATTTCCAAATCATGATTGCCAATGGTGGATCCATGAAATGTGGAGGGTGTTGTGAAAATGTGTGTCTCCAAATTGGTGACTACCACTAGAAATCCCATATGTTTGCTATCGACATGGGCGGTTGTGAAATTGTGTTGGGTGCAGACTGGATAAGGACTTTGGGTCCCATTCTCATGGATTTTAAGGAATTAACCATGCAATTTGACTAGGAGGGCCACCGATATAAGTTCCAAGGCATCATCGCCAGTTCACTTGAGATCATTAGTTCCCATCGCATGGAAAATCTACTCAAAAAAGGTCATTCTGGTGTTATTTCTCAACTCCATGCCATACAAGCAACATAGACACCCTCGGTGCCGCAAGACCTCCAAGCCATCCTTTCTAAACATCAAGTGGTCTTTTCCACTCCCCAGGGACTCCCTCCTTCCCGTGGTGTTCATGATCATTCCATTCCCCTTGTACCCATAATCCTTCCTCCCAATATCTGTCCGTATCGTCACCCCTTTTCACAAAAAAATGAAATTGAGAAAATGGTCCAGGAACTCCTTAATGCAGGCGTTATCTACCTAGTGAGAGCCCCTACTCTTCTCCTGTGGTCATGGTCTTGAAGAAAGAAGGTTCTTGGCGAATGTGTCCTGACTTCCGTGCCCTCAAAAAACTTACCATTAAAGACAAATTTCCCATTCCTGTCATTGATGACCTCCTGGATGAATTGAGTGGCGCCCAATTCTTTACTAAACTTGATCTTTGTTCGAGATACCACCAGATATGTATGAAAGAGGCAGACATTCCCAAGACTGCCTTTAGAACTCATGGGGGCCACTATGATTTTTTGGTCATGCCCTTTGGCTTGTGTAATGCCCCCTCCACCTTCCAAAGCCTCATGAATCATGTCTTCCATCCTTTTCTACGTCATTTTGTCTTAGTTTTCTTTGATGATATCCTCATCTATAGAAAAACCTGGATATACCATCTTACTCATGTGGATCGAGTTCTCCATCTACTCTCTCAGCACCAACTTTTCCTGAAACAGTCTAAATGTGCTTTTGGCACCTCATAAGTAGAGTACTTGGGTCTTTTGGTTGGAAATGACAGCGTCAGGTGTTATTGGACTAATCGGTAGGTGCAGACACTAACCGATCTCCCTAGATCCACCTAGATCTAGAACAAAACACACCAAAACATGACGCTTTCCTTAAGTTTTAAATATTGAATTTACTAACTAAAGAGAGATGGGTGACATACCATTTAAATGCCACTTCCTCCCTCCGTCGCCATCCTAGCTCCGTTCCAACTCTCATACAATGATGAACCTGTAAAAGAATTCAACCAAAGTGATAGCAATAGCATAAACTCAATATAAACCTATGTATGCGATCAAGGAATCATACAATAAAACATAACAAGATTTATAGGAAAGAATCATATTACTGTATCATATTAAATGTGAAAGAGAGATTACAACCATGGCCTTGATGTCGTAAGGTCCCTTCCAACTGTCCTTTATTCCCCACACACTTTCACTACAAGAATTCTGAGAGCATAGATCTGATAATATTCACAATCTATCTTGACAAAGTGGCTCATCTAGCCAAGCTAAAAATCTCCAAAGCTCAATCCAATCCAAGCTAATCCCAAAAGCTCCAAAGCTAACCAAAGCTAACTTTCTCCATGAGATCTCCTCTCCTTTTATAAGTTGAAGAGGATAAGGTGAGGAGGTTGGGATGATCCCACTAAATCATGAAAGCGAGTAAGATCCAAACCATTCGAATGCCACCTCACCATGAAAGTTTCTCCTTCTAGAAGATTCAAGAAAATGCTAATTTTTCCCACATGTAGGCATTCTCACACCCTGCTTATAGAGAAACCTGCGAACATCTCACACCCTAGCTATGGTGCAACCTGCGAGAATCGGGCATTCTCGCACCCTGCCTATAAAGAAACTTGTGAACTTCCTTTTTACAGGGTTTTTACAAAGGAGAATGCAACTTCTTTTCTCAGGGAAAGTTCTTCTCCCTTCTCTCTTCAGGAACTCAGGCCACTAACCCCTCTGAAGGCAACAGATAGGTTTACATCATTAACGGTCATAGGGATGACGAAAATAATGTGTAACAGAGAGCCCCCCAAAGTATGAAGGTAGAATAGAGGGATAGCTGAAATACTTTGTCGAGTGTGTGTAGGGAACAAGGAACAGTTGGTCGGAAACCTACCAACAAACAAGGAAATACAATAGAATAATATATCATCACTGAGGTAGGAATTCCCATACTCAGAATACAAATGACTCAAAGAATAAATGTTGACATGTGAAGACCCATTTCAAGTAAGACAGGTCATGGCCACCAAACATACACTGTGGATCCATGCCGATATGACTCAAATCTGAACATAGCCACCAAAAATACACCGTGGATCTATGTGTTAAAGACTCAAATTTGAACATAGCCACCAGACATACAATGTGGATCTATGCAATAGTACACTTAATATACTCCAACGCAACCTGGATCTGTCAGAAAATATCCAGGGTCTTTATCTCCACCACTCTATAGTACGAATCTAACCATGTGAATACATGTGTCGAAGTCGAACATGGTAGAAACCACTTGATTACTGGTCATTAGTATATACTGTTAACAAGTGCGAGGGAAATCACCATTAATGTCAATGACTCCCAAGTTACTCTGGTACAATCCAATGAATGTGAATCAATGAGTTGAGGTCGAACACTCGACGAAATCTCTCGATCAGGGGTCGATAACGAAAACCCACTGTCGAAAGCGAGGAAACCTGCCATTGAGGCATGCAAGTTCCAAGGTACCAATTACTTTCTAAGTCTAATTCCTGGATAATGAGTTGAATTCGACAGGAAAAGACTCATTACAGGAGGGCCTTAATGTATCCCACATCAATGACATGAAACAAGTAACAAGATTTGACGTAGATCAAAGTAACAAGTGATTCAGGACTGACTCAGGGATGGCCGACACAATAGAAGGCTTAAAGACTGCAGAAATGGCCGACACAATAGAAGGCTTTAAGGACTGCAGAAATAGCCGACGCAATAGAAGGCTTTTCGGGTTGAACATATTTTTGAACATATTGACGACACGACAACTGTCTTGGATATACTGACTCAACAACAAGTATCACAGACCAATTTGTAATCTTATAGGAGTATGGTCGGGATACAAGTGGATTTTCCAACCTAGACACAAGGCGAGAAAGGGTGTCATGTTCAAAAGAGACTCTTCCACAGAATACAAGTTTAGATACATTTCTTTCCCAATTCCCCCCCCCACCATTTCTGGCGAGTACTTCTTTATTTTTACACAAGCTTGAGAAGGATAACATATGCTTGTAATGTAAACTCATCCTTTAGACGAGTCCCTCGGAGTATGTTTAACGAACCCTAGGAAGGAGTGGTTCGGTCCCATATGGGCCTTTCGATGTTTGTTTAACGAGTCCAAAGAAAGAAAACTCAGAGGTTTTTCATGATTATAGAGTCTAGAAAAACACTTAAAAGAGAACTCTCTCAGTTCCTTTTTCGTAAAGTACTCTGATGAGACTGAAAAAGAGATAAACTATCACTCAACAGACGTTTTCTTCAAATACTTTAACGAGCGTGAAAAGAACAAGATCGCTCGACAATCTTTTCATGTTTAGAGAGTCTAAAAAGAGCTTAAAGGGAACTCTAGGGGGTTCCTTTTTCGTATAACCTTTACGAGTCCGAAAAAGTGATAAAATCATACTCAGTTACATTCTCATTGATTTACAAGCATGAGAAAGAACAAATACTAAGCTCGGTAACTTATTCTCATGTATTTACGAGCATGAGAAAGAACAAAGACTAAGCTCGGGATTGTTTTTATTTTTACACAAGCTTTAAAACAAAACAAAACTATGCTTGGAATAGATTTTAATTTTTACACAAGCTTAAAAAATAAACAAAACTATGCTTGGACCTGGTTTCATTTTTACACAAGCTTGAACCAGAGAGAATTATGCTTAAGGTAAGTGGTTTCATTTTTACACAACCTTGAACCATAGAAAACTATGCTTGAACTTCCCAATGCATTATCTACGAATTCACATGGTTGGTACTTAGCCCCCAACTTAAGAATCTAGCGACTCAACTTCAGCATGAAGTCCAGAGGCTGAGGAAAATGCCCCCCAAGCTTCATTTCATCCAACTGCAAAGGAGAATGAAATGAAGCTTCAAATACTAGACGAAGGACTTGACTCAAATAGAG
>ML801808.1:124707-147149 GCA_009831015.1 Picea engelmannii
TAACTAAAACTATAAAGAAGTAAAAGTAAAGTTAATAAATCAAAATCTAAAAACTAAAATCTAATATAAATTAAAATTTATAAAATAAACTATTATTATTAGAAATTTAACTAAAGTTTGACTAATATTAGAGGCAAAATTAAACCTAATATAAAAACTAAATCCACACAAAATAAAAGATAAAAACTAAATCCACACAAAATAAAATAAAAAATTAAAACTCAAGTTAGAATCTAAGCTAAGAAATAGACTAATATAAAATTCCAAAACTATCCTTTCTAAATGAAAATTTTAAATTTTTATTTAGAATTTTAACCTATGTTACAACACACAAATCCATTCAACAACATATATTTATCAACTTATGATATTAATTTATGACTAAATGAATTCTTACCCAATTCGTTTAGCACATATTCAATATAGCATAATTAAACTTCATACCTACAAGGCTACCATCCTCATCTTTGATGTTACTTGATTAGTTGGTGTTCTATGGAGGCTCACATACTATTTTCACCAACCTTTTGATCGACATTTTCTTGACCTTATCCTTTCTCAAGAAGACCGACTATTATATACAACAATATTATCAACATATTCAACCATGCTTCAAACATTTTTATTACATAATCATCACTAATCTCAATTAATCACTTTGACCTACTCCTCCCATATATAACAACATACTAATCGTAATCTGTACGCAACATCCTAGATGTTTATGCATATCTATATGCACTTTGCCCCATGATACTTCTCAATATGATTACTAATACATATTCAATGTTCATTTCAACTATTTTATTCTCTTGCATTCCCATGCCTAAATATAACATTGTTCTCATTTTTAAGAATTATAATTAAACAACAATAAAAGAGTTAAGAGTTCACCCTTCCAAACTCCTTTGCATAGCTTGGAATTCCACATCATAGCTGCTCCAATTTCATAGGGTTATGGATCATTAACTATGATTTTCTCTCCAATTAGCAATTATCTACATCTACATGTTAGAAAAACAGGACCGCGGACCAATAAAATAAAACAAATGAGGAAATACAATACAAAAGATACACAATACAATAGAGACATAGATATACGTGGTGCACCCAGTGTGGGCTACGTCCACCAGAGAAATTGCTAGGTCCCTTCTTTTTATTATCCAACAAAATGAAATGATACAACCTACAACACACCCGCTGTAACTTCCTATTCTTTCTCTCACAACGTCCTCTCTCATAATACAATATTCGCGATAATATGAAGCCACAATACAATTCCCTCATAAAAGAGGGGATCCTTCTAGGGAAAAAACCCTAAAATAACTTCTATTGTCAGATCTACGACCTTATAATAAATGGTCCAGATTGACTATGAAATTACAATATTTTACAAAGCAATTTTCCCCAAAATTTCCCTTCGGGGGCGCTGCCCCTGAATCCCCCTCGGGGGGGGGGGGGGGGGTGTGTGCTACAAAAATTGTTTCCACCCCCCCCTCTGGACCCCTCTGGTGACAGTTGTGGGGGGGCAAGGCCCCTCTGTTAGAGAATGGGGTCCAAACACGACTGAAACAAACCTCTGAATTAGGAAGATAATCAGGCTCCACAACCAATACTACAAACATTTATACTCACTATTTGTTTTTAAAACATAAAATTTTATTCTAAAAACAAATAAGGTTAAGATGACAAATCCCCCACTTTATCAATTTGGCCTTGTTGGCCTTGTTTTCCAATTTTTGCTACAACAATATTCTTAGCATCATGTAGATTTCTTTACCAGTTTGTATCTTCCTTTGTGGTGTTGGGCAGCCCTCAGGGCCATTTGACTTTGGAAACAATGATTTTTGTTCTTGTTTTGAGTTGTCTTCCCAATATGCTCTCTAGTGCATCATTTCTCCCTTTCTTGGAACAATTCTAGCCAAACACAACTCAACTTTTCCTCATTTCCAGTGCATAATAGCAATACAAGATTCATTCACCACATCCCTTCCTTGTCAAATCTTGTCCCAACATTAAATTCATTTTTTAACATATTTCAACACACCATAATGCTGCAATTATATAACTGTAGCTTCACATGACCTTATTTCAAAGTCCATTTTTCTTGCAACCAATACGACACATTAATAGTCTTTTCACTTCATATGCCTTCTCATACTTCCCATTTGGAAGTAATTGCAATATCTCGTGTTCTACTTTCAATTGCATCCCTTTGTGTACTATATAATGCACTCAACATTCTCTACCTTCATCTCATCCAACAATTCACATTTATTGCTGGAATGACTTCCTCATTGTTGCACTATCTTCTAGTATCTTAAGCATCCATCTTATGTCATATCATGCCCTTATCTCTAGTTACCATAAGCTTTATCTAATCCTATAATTTTCTCTTCATTTCATTAGATTATTATCAACCAATTTCAACTCTATCTTATAAGAAAAATCCATGCTATGGAATGCTTTATTCCTCCATTAGTAGCACCAAAGTGAGTGAAAATTCATTATTTCCTTCATATTGTTTACACATAAGTTGTTGGTTCCTAACCTACAACTCTTCCAAGCATATATATAAATTTCTCCTAAAAATGGTTCTCCCATTACACAAGCCACACATCACCTCATAAAGTATGTGTTATCTTTTTCTTGCTAGATTCCTTCTACCATACAAGGCTTCCATAATTTCCTCCTTTGAAATTATCCTCTGCAACCTACATTACATAGTTTTCCTTCATTATCTCTAAGATTTAAATATTTGCATCCTCCTTTAGGCATAAGGATTCCATATCTACTTGTTGGTATATTCTAGGCCCCTTATACCTATCGTTATTTCCTTTTTGTATACCATAACCAACTACCATGAATAAGTGCTCCCACATCCATTCTCTATTATCCATATTGGCTTAAGGCACCATCAATCATTCTCAGTTCCTTATTTCATCATCATTGTTTATACAATACAATCTACAAGAAATATCAACCTTCTCCATTCAATATATTTGACCATCTTGTCAATAATTATTGCTATTATTTTCTTAGCTCGACCATTTATACTCATCAAGAGATCTTTATTTTCTCTAGGTACTCCTCTAAGCCATTCTTGGCTAGTCCTTCAACCTGTTAATTAACCAACAACTTTCACTACCTCGCTTTGCTAATCCAATTTTTACCTCCACACCACAGTGTAAGCATCATTATTAATTACCTGCATCCTTCCTTTGTTATTTTTTTTATCTGGTATTCTCATATATCATTCTATAGTCCTTTTCCCAAATTGAAACTCTTTTGGAAGTCTTCCTCATTTGACAATTGTGTTGTTTACTCAAGCTTATAGCCCTTGTTCCTATCACTTTATATTTCTAACATGGCATGGATGATATGGCATCCCTGATGATGTGTCCTCTTTTCTCACTGGCATGAAACATGTGTGTTAATGTGGCACAAGTTTCCACTTATCAACGATTGAAGATGCCATATCACCCTACCAACTTCCATGTCAACGTTTCGAGCCTACACCATTTGTATGGTACACGTTGGGTTTTTAGGTATTTTCTCTAGAATATATATGGAAATTAGATGGATGATCACCATGGTTTGTCTGACTTGACTCTACCATGCTTGATGATAGTTGGCAATTTAATGCCCAATCGCCATGGTTTCTCTGACTTGAATCTACCATGCTTGCTGTTGTTCCTCAACTCCATGTGGCTCCTTCATGTTGGATTTCAACACATAATAAATTTTTGTAACCTTAAGCCCCAAATTTAATAATTTTGACACTTGGCATTCAACTACGTCATTAACAATAAAATGACCATAATCACTATAAATGTTTGACCATGGATTTCCAAATTCAACTTTAATTCCAATTTTTTTGCATCCAAATGAAATTACACCTATGTCGCTAAGAATTCCAACGATTGCCCAATGGAAAAAATAATATAGATATACATATCTACCCAATTTCCTTATGCAAATCCAAACTCTGTATTTTAAGAACTTCTATGCTTTCCCATATGATCTGTCAAGGACACCATTTGGGCATTTCAAAGTTATGGAATTCTCAATTATGAGCTCTATACACCTCTCTTCATTGTCATTTTGTACAAACATAACTTGCAAACAATATTTTCTCAATTTTTTCACAAAGCTAACTTTGAAATTCAAGCACTTCTTCATTTATACCTCCATAAGCTACCTAAATACTCTAACAAATTTACAATATGATAATTGTAGCACTCAATTCAACATTTGCAAGCTTCAAACACTATTTTCTCCAATTATTCTCATGGAAAATTTTTGTCAAACACTTGTTACACAAATTGCGATTTCTTCATATACAAATTGATTTCTAGCCCATACAACCCCAATGTTGTAAGATATATATTTGATTCCATATTGTAATATATCTAATACCCTCTATGCACTTTGAGTATATGGGGTGTTTCTTGAAAACACCAAATTCACACCAACTTATTATTTGTGATACCAAAATTGATTATATGCACTATCTATAGAATTCAACATCGTAAATAAAGCTATGATAACATTTAACTATCAATTTCAAACTTAACACATGGATGCAAGTTTATAAGAATTCCATCCATGAATATGTAAATTAAAAATCATGAGCATAGAACTACACAAATTGGAAATAATACTATGCAAAACACAAAACAAAAAACACAAAACAAAATAACCTTGCATTTCATAACACATTGGAGTATACTTATCTTTCTGGGAAAATAACCCACCAGCTCATTGCAAACGAAGGGCATTCCACCCAACCACAGATTCCCTACTACACAAACTCTCTCTAAAACAAAGGCCACCCCTAAGATGAGGATATGAATCCACAAGGGAGAACATTTCTTATGGCTAGCTATAAATCTCTTCTTACAACCCAAATCCCAGGTTCATAGTCAATATTTACTCCTACAAGAGTCCCAATCCCCAACCCTCTTTCCCCATCAACCTACACAATCCAAGGAATGGGATCTTCTTCTCTGTTCAACAGTGTCTTAAGATATCATACTTCCCTTCAGGGTTATAATGTAGGTTGGCCAATAAATCTCACTGTTGGGATTCCTAGGATTATTAGTTGTAGCAAATTTTATCAATACCAACGATTATCATATGTACAACCGCAATTCCTTCATTTTTCTTGGTTGTAGCTTGGCATAACTCAATTACAATATTCTCATGGTAGTTCACTCAGGGATAAGTCTCTTTATTTTCCCCAACCAAATAATAGTTTGCATAGAAATTCAAACTCTTGATAACTCAAAATCTCTGTTAATTCGAATGGAACCCAAAAAATTAAAACTCTTTCCTCAAAACCTTCAACTAAATGATAGTTTAGGATCTCAAAATGACCTTGGAGTTTACGACCCAAAAACTAGGAAAAAAACTGCCAAAATGGAAATTGGTCTTTGAGCCAGTGGAACATGTGGGTGGCCACCAATATCCACCTGTATCTTTCCTCCCCCATTATGAAGCAATGGTATCCATTGCATCAAGTGCCTACATTAGATGAGGAAACTTCTGCTGAACCTGACTCCTGGTGAGCCACTTTCCCTAATGAAGAAACTGCCTTGCATTGACGACTTGATGGAGTTTGATAGTCTGTTGGTGGGTGTCCTTTGTATTGGTGTCCATGATCCAATCAACTTTCCCCTATTCGATCCAGGAAGGATTGAGTTCTATAGGGGTCAACTGCTCGGCTGCATCCAGAGTGTCCAAGAGAGGTGGAAAATATGGTTAGAGCAGTTCCACATTAAATACCGAGTGCAATCCAAGGAAAGGAGGAATACTTAATTCAAAATAATTCTCATCCATAGCCTTGGTGATGGTGTAAGGCATGAATCATAGTGGGTGCAACTTCCGATGCGGTCCCATGAGGCACTCTTTCTGCAAATGCAACCATACCTTATCTCCCACCTAAAATTTGTGCGATACTTGATGCTGATTGTGGCGCTGCTTATACTTGGCATTGGATTTATGCACACTATCATGAAATTGTTGTTGGATATGCTAGATGCACTCAACAAATATGGCTTCTTGATTAGTCTATGTATTAGCATGAGAGGACTCTTCATGTGCGATTGCAATGGGAATAACTACGTCAATGGGGGCCAATAATTGGAACCCCAAGCACATCTGAAAAGGGTTGTGGCTAATAGAGTTGTGGAGGGATATATTGTAGCTATGTTGAACATAAGGAAGAATTTCATCCAATGTGTGTGGATGTTTGGAATTATACATTCGTAGGATATGGAAAATCATCCTGTTGTCTACCTCTGTTTGTCCATTAGTCTGTGGGTGGAAGGTAGACGATTTTGTCATCTTGGTGTCCATCATCGACCATAGGATAGGCCAGAAGGTGCTTAGGAACCTACTGCCTCGGTCAAAGATAATAGTTTGTGGTATCCCAAAATGAACCAAAACATGTGTAAAGAAGAGCTTGGCAGTGACCTCGACCTTGCAGGGTGCCAAACTTGCCATCTTAGAGAATTGATCGACGACCATGAAGACACAGTCATTCCCATGCTTGGTTGAAGGCAGACCAGACATATAGTCCATGGAGATGGACTCCCAAGGCCTATCTAGATTAGGTAGAGGGGTGTATATCCCTTGTTTCTTGATGGCGGGATTGGCAATGGTGCAGGCAATGCAGGATCTGATGTACTTGCAAAAATCTTGTAGAAGCTTTTGCCAAAAAAATGCTTTTGTAGTAATGCCACTGTATTTTCTACACCAAAATGTTCTGCTGCGTGAGTGTAATGAGCTTCCCAGATCAAATTTGCATGCTCGCTTGAAGGAACATAGAGGTGGCTCATATGGCATAATAATCCATCTTGGAGATGAAAGTTGGTGTTGATAATTTGGTTGTCATTGATGTCAACCCTTGAAGAAGCCCCGAAGGTATGGTTATGGGACCCCAAGTTGGTTGAGAAATATGGACATGAAGGACAACTTAAATGCAAACAATACACTCATATATGGATAGTAATCATCGTGCTGTTTTCTATGATATGTGGAACACCACGTAGTTCCTCATGGTTAGGGAGATATGACTTTGTGAAGTTGTAAGCCTTGAAGAACTGGTCAAGAAGCCCCTAGTTGGTTACACGTATTTAATGAAAGGGTAAAGTTGTTGTAACAAGAAAACTCTAGAATCCCTACATTAAGGAGAGGAGTTTCCTAGCACAAGTATAAATATACCTCAAGGAGTCATTCACAAGTATACTCACACACTCATTCATTGTTTATCTATCTTGTGAACTAGTGATCTTTTTGCTAAGGTTGTGACGACATTTTCTAAGGTAGAAAAGGAAGGTCGAAGGAGAAAGTTTCAGAGTTGCAACAAACCCTAGTTTCTGAGGTATACACGGGTTATAGGTCAGAAAGGGAGTGTATATACGTGGGCTACAATGGAGAAAAACACATATATACGCAGGCAGTAGAAGATAAAGCCGCGTATATGTAAAAAGGCTCATGAATGTTTGAGTAAATGTTGGTACCAGGTCCCTGAAGTCTGAAGGAAGTCTATCGATCAACATATTAGAGTTTCAGGTCAACTACATAGGTATTCGTATGGTTGTATACTTGTTTTGATGGTTACTTTTGGTCATGATATGGTGTATGTTTGAGGCATACTTAGTATGGTTGGTTTGGTACTTGGATATGGTATATCTTGGTTGATTGGCTGAGCGAGGAGAAATCCTATATGAGGTTCAACATATGACATGGTTCTTATAGTTCATATCCTTGAGTTGATTGTACATGGTTGAGGCATATTCATGTTGTATGGTGGCATATGCACAAGGGACATGCATTGGTTCTTTCAGATACTTCATTGATGATATGGTACATATATGCATATGGTTGATGGTATAGTATATGGTACAAGTTACATATGGTTGATGCTCTAGTTCATGATTCACTATTATTTATTTGTAACGTTCCCAACCACCCATAGGCTAGCCATTCTACTTCAAAACTCACTTATGAATTGATTTCAAATTCTGATAAATTTTTAATTAATAAAGAGGAATGAAATATTCACATGCAGAGATCAAGATTCATTCTACAACATAAAATAAATGAATATAATTCCAAACACAACAGTAACCAACAAGCATGCACATTATAAACATGAATATCAAAGATAATAATTAATACATAGTGGAAATAAATATACAGGTAAATGAAACCATGATAGAGAGCAATTATCTTTAATGAAACACATCCCACCCAACTGTAGACACTGCTGTTCCAAGTATCAACAACAATGTCACCCACAAGCCAGGGCTATGAATCCACAAGGATGGTTCTAGGTTGTTACTCATCTTCCCAAACCAGTCAACGCTCAAGCTCTCACAAGATTCTTAACACACACAACAATCCAAAGTACACCAAATCTCTTCTATCCAACCTGCACAACCCAAGAGAATGGACCCCCTTCTCTCCCACATAGTCCCTCATGTTGTCCACTTCCTTTCAGGGCTCTAGTGCATATGGTCAAGAATCTCCATGCCGAGACTCTTAGGATTCACAACTATGAGCAAAACTTAACACATGCCAATGCATCTCAGACATGTAGGCATTAATTCATGGCTGGAATACACCAGCTGTCATTACAACCAACAAAACAATGACTCCTCTCCAACAATTCGTTTTTCTTTCTCAATCCAAGATCAAAATGAATGAGGAGTGATGAATGGGTGAAAGAGTGAATGGAGAGAGAGAACAAAATGAAAGGTGTGAACAACGAATAATGAGTGAATCCCCAAGCAACCAAAATATGGGTTTATATATTTCTTGGAATTAAAGATCCACATGGCCTTCCCCCCAAAAGCTCATGTAACTAATATTCTCCATTAAAACCAAAATGGGTAAATAAAATATAAAATAAATACTTATCCCCTCAAGCCCCCTCTCCCATGGAATCATAGCCCCCTATAACTCTTTTCCTTGTTCATCTAGTAGCAAGTGATGTATTTATTATTAATAATGATAAAAAAATTACATTTCCTAGGAACACTAGCCTCTTTTAATTGTTTGGGTGCTCTGGACTTTCATAAATTAAAAAAATACATTATTTGATATGGGGGCTCAAAACTGTGGTATTACATTCCCCTCCCCCTTATTTTGGCACTGTCCTCAGTGCATATACAAAACAAAAATCAAAATTTCAAAATTTATTCAAAAAGTTACAGGTACTCCGCCCACACGACATCGTCATGCTCCCAAGTAGCATCTTCAGGACCGTAGTAGGTCCACCGAACTTTTACGAGCTCTATAAGTCGATTCCAAAGCATTTTGAATTTTTTGTCCAATATGCGCACTGGATGGACTTGAAAGTCTCCCTTTGTCTCTACCTGAATTAGATGCCAATCAATAACATGGTTAGGATCATGTACATAGTTTTTTAGCAAAGAGACATGAAATACATTATGCACATTCATGGAAGCAGGCAATGTGAGCATGTATGCTATTGGCCCTATTCTATTCAATATCTCAAATGGACCACTGAATCTGGCTACTAGCTTTGTACAACTACCCAACTTCAAAGAGCTCTTCTTGGGCTTCACTTTCAAAAGCACATGCTTCCCCACTTTAAATTCTCTAGCTGTCTTGTTCTTATCTGCATAACTTTTCTATCTATCTTGAGTTGCCTTTAAATTATGCTTAATTCTAACCATCTGGACTTCCATATCCTTGAGCAATTCTGGCCCAAGTACCACTCTATTTGTTGGGTTGTCCCAAATCACTGGAGTATTTCATTTACTACCATACAAAGCTTCAAATGGGCTCATTTTCAATGAAGCTTGATACCCATTATTATAGGCAAACTCAACCAAGTGGAAGTAATCTTCCCACTTAGATGGCTTATTCATCACATACATTCTCAACATGTCTTCAATTACTTGGTTGACTCTCTTTGTCTTCCCATTTGACCATGGATGGTATGCTATGCTAAAGCTCATATTTGTACCAAATCCTTTAAACAACCCACTCCATAAATTTGAAGTAAACTTTGTATCTCTATCTGAAACAATTGCCTTAGGTATCCCATGCAACCTAGCAATCTCCCTCATGTAAATTTCTTCAATATTAGCTGTTGAATGAGTCATTTTTACAGGAACAAAATGAGCAACCTTTGTCAATTTATCAATCACTACCATGATTGAATCATGTTACCTTGTTGTCCTAGGAAATTTAGTTATAAGATCAATGGTTACCACTTCCCATTTCTTCTCTGGAATTGGAAATGGTTGTAGCAAACTCACTGGGTGCTTATTTTCAACCTTCACTCTTTGACATTCCATACATATGGCAATGTAATAAACAACATGTTCCTTCATTCCTGGCCAAAAGAATTGGCTTCTTACTGCTGCAATTGTTTTCTGGTAACCAGGATGTCTAGCATATGGAACATTATGCATTACCAAATTTCTAAGTTCTCTGGAACTAGGAACATAAATTCTATTTTTATGCATAAGTAATCCATATTCCTTCATGTCACATTCTTTAATTTTCTATTGTACATTTTCTTGCTGTAAGCTTTCTTTTACCTATAGGTAATGCTGATCTGTAACAACAACATCTAAAATTCTTCTCTTTAAATCTAATTGATGCATACTAATGGTTGTATCATGCATGAGATGTACTCTTATATTAAGTGCATAAACAAATTTATTTTCTTTTCCTTTGATATGCTTGATGTCAAAATCGTTTTTTCTTATAAATTTCAGCCATCTCGTTTTCCTGACATTCAAAGTTGGTTGTCCAAAAAGATATTCCAGACCACTATGGTTTGTTCTTAATTCAAACCTCTTCCCCATGAGATAATGCCTCTACATATTCAATGCATGAACTATGGAAACAAGTTCCAAGTCATGTGTGGCATAGTTCCTCTCATGTTCTTTAAGATTTCTGGACTCATAACCAATGACATGTTCATTTTGAGTGAGGACTCCACCAAGTCCTTCCTTGCATGCATTTGTACATACCACAAAACTTTCATTTGGGTCAACAATATTTAAAATATGTTCACTAGTAAGTAATTCTTTCAAAAAATTAAAGTTCTCTTCACACTCAACTGTCCATTCAAATTTAATTCCCTTCTTTTGCAAGGAAGAGATGGGATGACCAATCTTAGAGAACCCTGCTATAAATCTTCTGTAGTAACTAGTTAATCCCATAAAATATTTGACTTTTGAAACATTCCTGGGTGTTGACCATCCTCTAATGGCTTCAATCTTGTCTGGATCTACTGTTATACCTTTTTTTTTGAAATAATGTGTCCCAAGTAATGGATCTGTTGTTGGTAAAAATAACACTTACTAATCTTGGCATACAACTGATGTTCCCTCAACACTTGCAATACTAATATTAGGTGATGTTCATTCTCTTCCTCTGACTTAGAAAAGATAAGTATATCATCCAGGAATACTATGACAAACTTATTCAAATAATTTCTGAATATGCCATTCATTAAGCACATAAAGACAACTGGTGCATTGGACAGTCCAAATGGCACCACTACAAATTCATAATGCCCATACCTAGTTCTAAAGGCTGTCTTATTGATGTTTTTTTCCTTGATTATTTCTTGATGGTATCTTGATCTCAAGTCATTCTTTGAAAATATCTTTTCCCCTCTTAGCTGATCAAAGAGGTCATCAATTCTGGGTAGAGGATATTTATTCTTCATAGTGGCTTTATTTAGCTGTCGAAAGTCAATACACAACCTCAATGTTCCATCCTTCTTTTTGACAAAGAGTACTGGTGCTCCCCAAGGTGTAACACTTGGATGTATGTACCCTTTCTTCAACAATTCTTCCAACTGCATGATCCAGATTATTTTCAGAATGAAATGAAAGCATAGATATTAAAATGAAACACTCATGAAAATTGCCAGAAACTGAGAAATACAACTGTTAGCACTAAACGTTACACTTTGAATGCTAAAGTGAAAGCTCTGTACCCATCAATAGGTTTATAAGGTAAGTTTTAAAATATGGTGTCAAATGGATAAAACTCAACCCAACAATGTTAAACCACAGGAAATTCCAGATAAGATCTATCAAGAAAAGAGGTCTTGTCTAACTTGGATCAGGGTTTTAAGGATCAATGTGGATAGAAGGAAGACTTTAGTGAGAAAAGTGAAGTAATTCTACCACTAGCATCAAGCTTTACCAGTAGACAAAGGAAGGAAATATTTAGATACAAGAACTTCTTAAATCAAAGCTAAAACTATGAGAAAAGTTATAACAACATCACAATCAAACCTTCATTGCAGTAAAACTATAAAACACCATTTTAATCATTCAATGACAATAAATTTCAGAGTGAGAGAGACACAATATGGAATGAAAGAAACTAACTTCCATTAGAAAAAAAATCATCAAGTTTGATACATAAAACCAGAGCAGGCTCTGTTACATCAATATCACTAAAATGAGTCTTACATCAACCATTCAAACCTACACAATGAGTTCTAATGCCTCTCTTAGAGCCTAGATTATGAATGACAGTTGTACAATTCGAGCCCCATCTGCTCGCACAGGATTCTCCCATCAGAAATTGAAGCAATTACAACTTTACAAATGAAAACAAAAAACTGCTACAAATAAGGCTAATGCTTGCCACTATCCTAACATCCTTAATATTGCATGATGAAGTGTCCTTGAGAAGATTCCTCTTCTTGCCAGGTGTCTTTCCAACTTTAACCAACCTTCAAGTAGCTTTCCCACACTCCCTTAGCCATCTGGAAATCATTGATCCTCTTGAAATCTTCAAAATAGGTGTTCACAACATATCCTGTAGCGCCAACTGTATTGGCCAGTTCGCAACGCCTGACTGCATAAAATAGTTCGCAGCACCAGGCGCTGCGAACTTTTCTGTAACTGTTTAAAATAATTAGAAGGCCTCCAAAACATAAAAAAAAAATCTTCAGAGCTAGGGATTCCTGTAGAAATTTCATAATTTGGTGTATGAGCAAAAACTCAGTCATAGGCATCAAACTTCCTCAAAATCTTCGAAAATGCAAGGAACAAGCATAATCCAAAACTGAAACTCTTTAATATGTTTCACTTTTACTTCCTGAGTCTGGAACTCCTTATGGTGGTAGCTTGGGCCAACACATTCAATTTCCTTTTGGCTAATTCTTCCTTGAAAGGATGCAACTCCATCTTTAACCCCCTGATCTGACCTTGGTAGGTTATATTCTGTCTATATAGGCTCTTAAGCTACATGTGGAGAGGTCTAAATCTCTTAGAAATGAACTTGGCATTTACAAGAGTCTCACGATACATACCCATGAGATCACTTAACTTCTTTCTTTCAACTAACTCTTCCGTTTTCAATTTAGCAATTTCAACTTTGGCTTCTCTAAGTTGTTTAATTAGCCTTTTAAAAGTAGTGTTCTCTGGAGGAGTGGTTATGTCTATAACCTCAATGTGCTTTTCAACATCCACAAATTTACCTTTTCTCTTGATGGGAGCTTCCACTATGTCCTCTTTTTCAATACTTTCTTTCTTTGTTGATGACCTGGTGAAAGGCCTCCTAACTCTAGCTTCAACTACAACATATGGTGAGGGGAAAATTAACCTCCTTCCCTTTGAGCCTGTGGCTCTGGTTGATGGAGTCTCAACTGACTATGGGGATGATTTGGGTGAAACCTCCCTTTGTGGAGAGTGATAAAATCCTCCTTCTCCTCCTGTTCATTTATTGCTTCATCATTTTTCACATCACCTTTATTTTTCCTCTTCTTACTTGTCTCTCTGTGTATAATGATATCAGCCCGAAGAGGGATTTGTACCTTGGATTGTGGAGTAGGATCAACATTCAATTGAAAGTGTGCAGAGGCAATGAAATGCTCCCAATCAATGTTTTTCTTCTTTAACTCTTCCATCACAAGCATTTTGATCTGCCCTGAGTGAAAAACACTTGTGGCAACTGCCTTGGACTTAGCCTGGACTCTGTCAGCCGTTTTTCCAATTCTTCTAAACAAATATAAATGAAGATTCATGAGATATTTTCCTGTGAATTCCAGTAGAAGTCTTATGTGGTACTAATAAATCACATTGAATCTTCCTTTGCCACTGAAATATCTTTGGATTACCCTTAGCATTTTATCAAAACCTTCAATCATGTGGATCCTGGGCACTCCTTTTGATATATTATCTCCATGACATCCTGGTCTAAAGAATTATTTGGAGAAGGATGAATTTAGGTGCATGGCCTTAAACCACCTTTCACCAGTATTTGGTATTTCAGTAGCTTCTGCTATGGTTTCTTCAGATACGTCAATTTCAAGTGTCCCAACTTTGGTTTTGGTTCCATCAAAATTCAAAGCAAATTCTCTAGCCACCTCAGGGTGCCCCCTCTGCATCTTCTGACGGAAATTAAAACATCCCACTCTTTGGAAGACTTCCTTGATCAGGGGTTCAATAACAAACAACTTCATGTCATAGGGCTCAGTACTCACAATGCCTCCTCCCTTGTGAGCCTTCTTCTGTTGTGGAGTATCCATTGATGTCATATGAAGAAAAATTAACCCCCAATTTTGAATGATACAAGAGGCAAATATGAAAAACATAGGACTTAGGGTTTGGATGGATGATCTTTATCAAAGGATGATTCTATCTAAGGATTTAGTGTTTATTAGCCTATTTGACCTCCAATCTTAAGAAAATATAGCTGATAGTCAAGGAGATGAAATAAGACTATGCATAAAAATGAAGATACAAGGAGACAACTTGCTGTAAAACATATTTTGTTCAATACCTCACTATCATCTCGCAAAATTCATCATAACTTTACCAACAAAAAATCTTTTTAATTTAAAAATAGATAGACTTGAATATAAAATGAATATATTGATGAAAACAAGATGGTAAAAGGTTTTGAGACAAGTGATTAACAGTGCCAGGTTACTGCACAAAGTTTGTAGTGCCATAATAGGGGGTTCACAACAGATTTCGTAGCATAAGCAGAAATGGCCAAATGTGGGATAGGCAAGATGGCCTGAAACGAAGGTTTGTTTAAGGTTTGGTAAAAAGAGGCTCAAAGATGATGCAATTGGCTGATATCGTTACAATAGGGTAAGTAGGAAAGTTGGCAGCATGGATCACCAGTTCATAGTGCCTAAGAGAAGAAACAATCAACAAAACCTTTCATGTTCTTCAACTAAGCTCAAAATACTCATGGAGTACCTGGACGCTGTGGCTTAAAGACTGATATACTTGAGTTTGAATGAAATCGTTTGCAGATGGTCTAACCTTCGACTCACTTTCTCCAGACAGATTGCAACAATTTCCGTAGCGCCTATCTGAAAGCACCAGTGTTTACGACCCTGAGCTAGAAGCAATTTGAAAGCTTGGAAATATAGTTAAAAGATTTAATGACGAAATTTCAGGCTATATTTTTAAAAATATAAGTGCTGAAAACAAGGAGATCTCGGCTGACAAGGCTAATGAGTGCAATGATGGTGATGAGAGCATAATGTACTTTGGATGCACTGTGAGCTGTCTGATGAGATGGAAACGTACAAAATGAACATGATTTGACCTTCTAACGGGTAAAGGGACAAAGTGGAGGGGTCTTAGTACATCATGGAAGAGGTGACATGTCAGGGTGGTGGTTGAGGCATAAAGGATACTAAAGGTGATGGCTTGTCCAACTTATCATTTAGATCAAGATATAACCCAAGGATAATAAGTCAACATCAACACTAACTTTATGTGTGCTAAAACCCAAAATTGACTATAAGGAAGAGGGAAAAACTCACAATTTTTAAACAACACTAATGACCAAAATAAAAAACCTAATTTTTTTTTGAGCCAATCAATTCCATCTGATAACAACAACAATACTTGATTTCTATTAATGAAAGAATTGTAAAGAGACTGTAAAAATACAGAGTGTAAGACTCGCTAGAATGGTGGCAACTTTATCTTTGAGAAGAGATGTGACATCTACGCTCATTCACAAGAAGATGATTATAATGAGGCTCTGAAGGCCTTTTTATGATAAAAAAGAATTCCAAAACCCTAGACATCCAAAAAACTAACCCTAGGAGATGAAACACCAAAAGTCATGTGGGTCCCATTTGGGTAAGTTAGTACATTAACTTCCCGGGGTTGTAACTTTTTCATACAATCTTTGTTTTAGGTGCGTGATAGCACACTACAAAGGTCTTTTCGAGAACTACACATTACATTGTCAAACTCTGACTTAGCCTACAATTTGACTGTGGTGAGAAAAAAAAACACTATTTAGGGCCCCAAAATGGACCTGGAAGTACAACAAGATGTGTTGACATGAAAACATACAAAATAAACCAGTTGGATTAGGTGGGAGGCCACCAATATCCACCTAGAATATGTGTAGGGCTTCAGACAACCCCAAAATTGTAGAACCCACAATTACAAAGAAGTACAGAAGAACGTGTTGCACTAAAAAATGACAAGAGGATCCAGTTGGAACAGGTGGGTGGCCACCAATATCCACCTGGATCAATCCTCCCCCTTAGGAAGAAATGGTATCCATTGCATTGAGTGCCCAGGGAAGAGGGGAAATAATTTTCTGAATCTAAATCTTCATGAGCCGCGTGCCTTGTTGGAGAAGTTGTGCTTCTTGTCTTGTTGAAGACTGTCACAAACCCGTTGCTGGAGGGGTTGAATATGTTCCACCAACCTGTTGTCTCTGGTTTGGACGAGACATTGTGTAGGCACCATTGTAGGTGAAGAAACACTATCTTCTGTCTCTTTGAAAATTTGTTTTTGCTGGATAAAAGGTGTTGAGGCTGCAATGGTTGTAGTGGTCTTCTATGCATCCTTTGAACATACTGTGAAGAGGATGAATTTTACAGTATGAGAGATTACCTTGGTGCTGTTTTGGTGGAGCAGTAGTTGGAACTACCTCTGGTATCCTATAGAGCTGGCCTCCTAGAGTAATAATGACACTATGGCGTCTAGACTCATAGACAACATGACGTTTCCACATATATGGTTGGCCCAGAACAACATCATAGACATCAAGAAAGGAAATATCACACACTACTTCAACCTTGAAGGGATGGATTCCATAGGATAGATGACACTGCTGGCTAATGCGAATATCTCATCCCTAGTGAAGCTACCTGATGTTGTATGGCTGTGGGTGTGGTGTTGTCGACAACCTCAACTGTTTAATGACCTTAACTGAGATGAGGTTATTCTGGCTGCTGTTATCAATAATGAAATGCAATGGGGTCCCCTTCACCCACATATATGAATGGAAGAGGTGCTCCCCCTCTTTAGGATCTACTAGTTCCTCTAGCTGAATTGTTGTGGTCGCGACAATAACAGTGGGATCTGTGTCGATGATCTATCTGTTTTCAATATTTTTTGGATCAGATTCTGAATCAAGCTTTAGCTCTGCTTCTTTGATCTCAGCCACCAATGACTATTTCGAGCGACATTCGTCGGTGTTGTGCCAAGGGATTTTGTGGAAGTCACACCACTTCCCAGTGTCATCTTCATAATTAATTAACCCTTTTTTTCCTATGTCTTGGACTGGTTGTCTAGAGGCTGTTGGTTAGGGTCATCTTTACCGTGCTTTGGTTGTTGCAGATTTGAAAACCTGAATTCCCATTTGTTCTGGTGCCTAAATTTCTGCTCGATTTTGACATCATATTGATAGGAAGCTCCCATGATGAGATGTTCAGGAAATCCATTTCGGTTTGGATGTACCTATGCATAGCCCCATGATATTTCAGAACCAGATGCCGCTCGAAGTGTTTGATACCTAGCTTGGTGCGCAAGGTATGGAAAGTATTTGTGAACTATGACACTGTTTGGCTCTTCTCTTGTCACAATGTGGTCCATCTCATGTACCGGTATTCATAGTTATCAACATGATAATACTTTTCTTTGACCGCATCCACAAAAAAATCCCAAGTGGGCTCAGCCCTATATATTCCAGATTCCTCCATGGATTTTTTCTCCTAGTAAGTTTCCCACCAATGTTTGACATGGGGGAGATCCTTCAGGAGTGCGAAGGTGATCTTTTCCCTGTCATAAAAAAAAATTGAATATAGAAATAACCTTCTAATAGATTTAACCATTTTTCTAGGGCATCCACATCTATCTGACCTTGAAATATGGGAATATCAAAATTAACTTGTACCTTGAAGGGAGAGGTTCTTCCAAAATGGCCGCTTGATGAAGATGTGCATGTTGCTATCGACATGCGTTGAAGGATGTGTGAAATTTTTTCCATCATTTCGTCCCTCTGTCATGTGAGAGCTTGCTCAAGCAACAGGTTGATAAAATCTTCTACTCCACTGTTTTTCTTTTCTGCCGTCATCGAGGGTTTCTTGGGCGTGTGAGAGTGATTTTCATCAAGAGAGACAAACTCGAGACCCAATTGGATATACTCGGACCTCATCAGGGACATGCGCTGAAAAACGATCAAGAGCAGCCTGATCTGATACCACTAATCCATATTATTTTCCGAACAAAATGAAAGTAGAGATATTACAATGAAACACTCATGAAAATTTCCAGAAACCGAGAAATACAACAATACTTGATTTCTATTAATGAAAGAATTGTAAAGAGACTGTAAAAATACAGAGTGCAAGAATCGCTAGAATGGTGGCAACTTTATCTCTGAGAAGATATGTGACGGCTATGCTCATTCAAAAGAAGATGATTACAATGAGGCTCTAATGGCCTTTTTTTGATAAAAATGAATGCCAAAACCCTAGACATCCAAAAACCTAACCCTAGGAGATGAAGCGCCAAAAGTCATGTGGGCCCCGTTTGGGTAAGTTAGTAGATTAAATTCTTGGGGTCGCAAATTTGACATACGATCTTCGTTTTAGGCATATGATAACATGTTGGAAAGGTATTTTAGAGAACTACATATTACGCCGTCAAACTTTGACTCTGTCTACAGTTTGATTGTGGTGAGCCAAAAAGAACACTGTTTAGGGCCCCAAAACGGACTTGGAAGTACAACAATATGTGATGACATGAAAACATACAAAATAAGCCAGTTGGATTAGGTGGGAGGCCACTAGTATCCACTTGGAAGGTGTGTAGGGCTTCAAACAACCCCGAAAGTGTAGAACACACAATTACAAAGAAGTACAAAAGAACGTGCTGCACTAAAAACTGACAAGAGGAGCCAATTGGAACTGGTGGGTGGCCACCAATATCACCTGGATCACTGCATTTGTAATTCTTTTGATTATGGTGTATTCATTCTGTAAGGTGTTTTTGATACTGGGGAAACTCCCGGTACTAAATCAATAGATAAATGTATCTCCCTCTTTGGTGGAAATCCTGGTATTTCTTGGAATACATCTTCAAATTCTTGCAGCATTGAAAAATATTCAAGGCTCTTCTGTCTTTTCTGGCTCCTCCACATGGGCTGCATACAATTGACATCCTTTTCTAAAACATATCTTTAGTTGTAAGAATGAAATCTCCCTTATAGAAATGTGTCTTGGAACTCCTTTCACACATGGATGATTTTAGGGGATAAATTTCGCTTATGGGCTAATTTTCCATGGTTTTTCCAAAAACGAGATTCGCTATTTTAAAAATGATTTGCCCAAATTCTATAGGATAAAATTATTTTACCTTAAAAAGCGCCAAAAAATTATAAAAACTATATAAAATCCTTAGAAATCTGAATATTTTTACAAAAATATCGCCAAACATTTATAGTTGTCATATGAAGGATTAGTAAGATTCGCCAAGGTTTCTACATTTTAAAATAAATTTCCATCCTTAAAATCATCCCTGCTTTCACAGTGCTCTGTTTTCCTTCTTCATCAAGACATGTAAATGTCTTGTTATGACAATCTAGGACAACATGATGTTTTTCCAACCAATCTATTCCAATTAGAATAGCATAAGACCCCAATGGTATAATATTTAGATCAACATTAGTATTTGCTCTGTTAAGACTTATGGGACAACCTTTGACCATTTCATTGATACTTCTTTTGGTTCAATTTGCTAGTTGATCCAAACTTGATTTTTCAAGATTCCTTTTCTCCAAATGTAATCTATCCACTATTTTAGGATCAATGTAACAACAACTTGCTCCTGAATCAATTAAAATAACAACAAAATGATTAATGATCTTACCTTCCACCTCGATTATATTGGATTGATACTTTTCTTGTTGATATTCTAATGCTACATATATTATTCCCATATCTTCTACTGTTGTAGCCTCTTGGATGTTTTGCACGGTCTTCACTTTGTCTTTCCTATGAGGGAAATCCTTGTACATATGATATTATTTGCATCCCTAACATTGGTTTGACGGTCTTCCCATTTTCCCAAGGAGTCTTCTCTCTTGAATTCATCCTTAGCAGATTGGTTTGGCTAATTTTTATTTGGGCTATTTTTGTTGAAAGGAGGTTTGAATCCTTTCTTTCTCTGATCATACTTCTCTTTCTTCTTATCCTTCCAAGATTTGTGCAAAGAATCTCTTCCCTTTCCTTGCTCATACATGTACTTATCCTTCCTAATGGTCTTAGTCAAAGTGCTGGACTCATAATATTGAATATTCTCTTTAGAAAATGAAGGAAGTCCACTAAAAAACCTCTGTATTTTCACCTTCTCATCTTTTATAAACCACACATACTTTAGTAGTCCCAAGAACTTCTTTTCATACTTTGCGATGGCCATGCTTCCCAGTCTGAGTTCAAAGAACTCCTACATTTTCTTGTCATAGAAGTGATCTGAAAGGTAATCCTTCTGAAAATATTTCTTGAATTTCTTCCAATTGATCCTGCTCTCATTTATGTGCTCAAATTGCTTAATTTGATCCCACCAGATAACAAATTTTCCATGTAGATGGTAAGTGAAAATTATGGCTTCTAGGTTTGATGAATAGTTATGCAATTGAAAATACCTCTTGAGTCCAAGCAACCATGCTTCAACATCATCTTCCGTTTCTCTTTCACCATCAAAGGATGGTGGCTTAAGCTTCCTCAACTCTCCTTGCAAATTATCCAATTTGTGTCTTCTTCTTTGGTGCCTAACATGAGACACCTCTGGGCTACTTATGGAATCTTCAGATGCATAAAATTTTCTTACCGAGTAAGGTGAGTGATGTCTATGAGTTCTGTTATCACTTCTTGAATGGATAGCTCTTCCGTAGTTATCTCTTCTTTCATGATATCTGCCCTCTTCCTCTTGTCTTGAGTTTGATCCATTCTTCGTTTATCTCTGCAACTGATTTAAGCTTTGCATCACTTGAGAATTTATCTAATTTTGTTCTCTTATCAACCTTTGATTGTATGATTTTTAGCTATATACTTCTATTCTTAGGATTCTCACAATATCTATTAATGTTTCTTGCTCCCCTCTTCCCTTGTGTCCATTTGATTCTGTCTCTACATTACCAACACTGATATTTTGTCCTTTGGCCTCTTTATCACGGTTGTAAGCTCCCTCTCCTTCTTCCATTTATTGAATATGAATTCTTATACCGAATTGATATGTTTATACCCCCTAATTCTGCAAAATGTGGAAGTAACCATTTTTGTTAGAAATATGCATATCATAAAAATTTGTCAATTAACGCTACATGTCCTTTTTTTTCTGCTCAATTTATGAATATTTATATCACAATTATCCAAATTATAATAGTTCCAGGTCATTCTCCTCTGAATCATCTTTCCAACAACTATACTGTTTCCCCAATCCAAATTTTGAGCTGAAATTTATGGCTTCCTAAAAAAGCCACTTTCACCCCATTTGTGCATTTTCTACACTGATGAAATTTTATTGAAATGCCAACTTCAGTCAACTACAAAAGAAAATATATCAGGAACTAGAGAAAATTTTATATGAGGTGTATATAAAAAAATGACAAGGAATTCATAAAAACTTTAATATTTTCAATATGTTACTCCAGTAAAAAAATGCAGCAATCTGGAAATGACCATTTTGCCCCTTTTCACCTCTTTTTCCAGACTTAGAATTTTTTGCAAAAATGGATATCTCTCAATGTGTGCACTTCTGGAAAATTTTCACTAAAACAAAGTTGTTTTCTTTGATGAGTATATAAAATTTTGAGTAAATAAAAATTTCCAGTTTTGTGATCTGGGGTCACTTTTCCTCTAAAAATCTCAAAAATCCCCCAAAAAGTGGCCAATAATAGTGAATTTTGGCCTATTTCGGCATCCCCATTCCAATCCCCTTAGGATTTATTCAGTTCGTTCACGGGTTATTTATGTGTCTACTTTCTGGACACTCTCAATGAATTTCATCTTAATCTGGACCTCTGCCAATGATATGGACCTAGATATTTAAAAACCACTATTTTATCATTTTTGAAAAATCCAAGTAGAAATGGACAATGATCCTCTCTGGAACTTTCATAGAAATCCTCTCTGTGGACAAAACCCATAA
>ML801808.1:147249-169811 GCA_009831015.1 Picea engelmannii
ATAGAAATACTTAACTATTATAACAATAAATCTAAAACTAATATATAGCTAGTATAAAACCTAAAATCAACAATTATAACTAATATAAATTATTCTAAAAAACTATATAACTATAACGAATATAACTAAAACTATAAAGAAGTAAAAGTAAAGTTAATAAATCAAAATCTAAAAACTAAAATCTAATATAAATTAAAATTTATAAAATAAACTATTATTATTAGAAATTTAACTAAAGTTTGACTAATACTAGAGGCAAAATTAAACCTAATATGAAAACTAAATCCACACAAAATAAAAGATAAAAACTAAATCCACACAAAATAAAATAAAAAATCAAAACTCAAGTTAGAATCTAAGCTAAGAAATAGATTAATATAAAATTCCAAAACTATCTTTTCTAAATGAAAATTTTAAATTTTTTATTTAGAATTTTAACCTATGTTACAACACACAAATCCATTCAACAACATATATTTATCAACTTATGATATTAATTTATTACTAAATGAATTCTTACCCAATTCGTTTAACACATATTCAATATAGCATAATTAAACCTCATACCTACAAGGCTACCATCCTCATCTTTGATGTTACTTGATTAGTTGGTGTTCTATGGAAGCTCACATACTATTTTCACCAACCTTTTGATCGACATTTTCTTGACCTTATCCTTTCTTAAGAAGACCGACTATTATATACAACAATATTATCAACATATTCAACCATGCTTCAAACATTTTTATTACATAATCATCACTAATCTCAATTAATCACTTTGACCTATTCCTCCCATATATAACAACATACTAATCGTAATCTATACGCAACATCCTAGATGTTTATGCATACTATATGCACTTTGCCCCATGATACTTCTCAATCTGATTACTAATACATATTCAATGTTCATTTCAACTATTTTATTCTCTTGCATTCCCATGCCTAAATATAACATTGTTCTCATTTTTAAGAATTATAATTAAACAACAATAAAAGAGTTAAGAGTTCACCCTTCCAAACTCCTTTGCATAGCTTGGAATTCCACATTATAGCTGCTCCAATTCCATAGGGTTATGGATCATTAACTATGATTTTCTCTCCAAGTAGCAATTATCTACATCTACATGTTAGAAAAACAGGATCGCGAACCAATAAAATAAAACAAATGAGGAAATACAATACAAAAGATACACAATACAATAGAGACACAGATATACGTGGTGCACCCAGTGTGGGCTACGTCCACCAGAGAAATTGCTAGGTCCCTCCTTTTTATTATCCAACAAAATGAAATGATACAACCTACAACACACCCGCTGTAACTTCCTATTCTTTCTCTCACAACGTCCTCTCTCATAATACAATATTTGCGATAATATGAAGCCACAATACAATTCCCTCATAAAAGAGGGGATCCTTCTAGGGAAAAAACCCTAAAATAACTTCTACTGTCAGATCTGTGACCTTATAATAAATGGTCCAGATTGACTATGAAATTACAATATTTTACAAAGCAATTTCCCCCAAAATTTCCCTTCGGGGGTGCTGCCCCTGAATCCCCCTCGGGGGGGGGGGGTGTGTGTGCTACAAAAATTGTTGCCACCCCCCCCCTCTGGACCCCTCTGGCGACAGTTGTGGGGGGGAAAGGCCCCCCTGTTAGAGAATGGGGTCCAAACACGACTGAAACAAACCTATGAATTAGGAAGATAATCAGGCTCCACAACCAACACTACAAACATTTATACTCACTATTTGTTTTTAAAACATACAATTTTATTCTAAAAACAAATAAGGTTAAGATGACAAATCCCCCACTTTATCAATTTGGCCTTGTTGGCCTTGTTTTCCAATTTTTGCTACAACAATATTCTTAGCATCCTGTAGATTTCTTTACCAGTTTGTATCTTCCTTTGTGGTGTTGGGAAGCCCTCAGGGCCATTTGACTTTGGAAACACTGATTTTTGTTCTTGTTTTGAGTTGTCTTCCCAATATGCTCTCTAGTGCATCATTTCTCCCTTTCTTGGAACAATTCTAGCCAAACACAACTCAACTTTTCCTCATTTCCAGTGCATAATAGCAATACAAGATTCATTCACCGCATCCCTTCCTTGTCAAATCTTGTCCCAACATTAAATTCATTTTTTAACATATTTCAACACACCATAATGCTGCAATTATATAACTGTAGCTTCATACGACCTTATTTCAAAGTCCATTTTTCTTGCAACCAATACGAGACATTAATAGTCTTTTCACTTCATATGCCTTCTCATACTTCCCATTTGGAAGTAATTGCAATATCTCGTGTTCTACTTTCAATTGCAACCCTTTGTGTACTATATAATGCACTCAACATTCTCTACCTTCATCTCATCCAACAATTCACATTTATTGTTGGAATGACTTCCTCATTGTTGCACTATCTTCTAGTAGCTTAAGCATCCATCTTATGTCATATCATGCCCTTATCTCTAGTTACCATAAGCTTTATCTAATCCTATAATTTTCTCTTCATTTCATTAGATTATTATCAACCAATTTCAACTCTATCTTATAAGAAAAATCCATGCCATGGAATCCGTTATTCCTCCATTAGTAGCACCAAAGTGAGTGAAAATTCATTATTTCCTTCATATTGTTTACACATAAGTTGTTGGTTCCTAACCTACAACTCTTCCAAGCATATATATAAATTTCTCCTAAAAATGGTTCTCCCATTACACGAGCCACACATCACCTCATAAAGTATGTGTTATCTTTTTCTTGCTAGATTCCTTCTACCATACAAGGCTTCCATAATTTCCTCCTTTGAAATTATCCTTTGCAACCTACATTACATAGTTTTCCTTCATTATCTCTAAGATTTAAATATTTGCATCCTCCTTTAGGCATAAGGATTCCATATCTACTTGTTGGTATATTCTAGGCCCCTTATACCTATCGTTATTTCCTTTTTGTATACCATAACCAACTACCATGAATAAGTGCTCCCACATCCATTCTCTATTATCCATATTGGCTTAAGGCACCATCAATCATTCTCAGTTCCTTATTTCATCATCATTGTTTATACAATACAATCTACAAGAAATATCAACCTTCTCCATTCAATATATTTGACCATCTTGTCAATAATTATTGCTATTATTTTCTTAGCTCGACCATTTATACTCATCAAGAGATCTTTATTTTCTCTAGGTACTCCTCTAAGCCATTCTTGGCTAGTCCTTCAACCTGTTAATTAACCAACAACTTTCACTACCTCGCTTTGCTAATCCAATTTTTACCTCCACACCACAGTGTAAGCATCATTATTAATTACCTGCATCCTTCCTTTGTTATTTTTTTTATCTGGTATTCTCATATATCATTCTATAGTCCTTTTCCCAAATTGAAACTCTTTTGGAAGTCTTCCTCATTTGACAATTGTGTTGTTTACTCAAGCTTATAGCCCTTGTTCCTATCACTTTATATTTCTAACATGGCATGGATGATATGGCATCCCTGATGATGTGTCCTCTTTTCTCACTGGCATGAAACATGTGTGTTAATGTGGCACAAGTTTCCACTTATCAACGATTGAAGATGCCATATCACCCTACCAACTTCCATGTCAACGTTTCGAGCCTACACCATTTGTATGGTACACGTTGGGTTTTTAGGTATTTTCTCTAGAATATATATGGAAATTAGATGGATGATCACCATGGTTTGTCTGACTTGACTCTACCATGCTTGATGATAGTTGGCAATTTAATGCCCAATCGCCATGGTTTCTCTGACTTGAATCTACCATGCTTGCTGTTGTTCCTCAACTCCATGTGGCTCCTTCATGTTGGATTTCAACACATAATAAATTTTTGTAACCTTAAGCCCCAAATTTAATAATTTTGACACTTGGCATTCAACTACGTCATTAACAATAAAATGACCATAATCACTATAAATGTTTGACCATGGATTTCCAAATTCAACTTTAATTCCAATTTTTTTGCATCCAAATGAAATTACACCTATGTCGCTAAGAATTCCAACGATTGCCCAATGGAAAAAATAATATAGATATACATATCTACCCAATTTCCTTATGCAAATCCAAACTCTGTATTTTAAGAACTTCTATGCTTTCCCATATGATCTGTCAAGGACACCATTTGGGCATTTCAAAGTTATGGAATTCTCAATTATGAGCTCTATACACCTCTCTTCATTGTCATTTTGTACAAACATAACTTGCAAACAATATTTTCTCAATTTTTTCACAAAGCTAACTTTGAAATTCAAGCACTTCTTCATTTATACCTCCATAAGCTACCTAAATACTCTAACAAATTTACAATATGATAATTGTAGCACTCAATTCAACATTTGCAAGCTTCAAACACTATTTTCTCCAATTATTCTCATGGAAAATTTTTGTCAAACACTTGTTACACAAATTGCGATTTCTTCATATACAAATTGATTTCTAGCCCATACAACCCCAATGTTGTAAGATATATATTTGATTCCATATTGTAATATATCTAATACCCTCTATGCACTTTGAGTATATGGGGTGTTTCTTGAAAACACCAAATTCACACCAACTTATTATTTGTGATACCAAAATTGATTATATGCACTATCTATAGAATTCAACATCGTAAATAAAGCTATGATAACATTTAACTATCAATTTCAAACTTAACACATGGATGCAAGTTTATAAGAATTCCATCCATGAATATGTAAATTAAAAATCATGAGCATAGAACTACACAAATTGGAAATAATACTATGCAAAACACAAAACAAAAAACACAAAACAAAATAACCTTGCATTTCATAACACATTGGAGTATACTTATCTTTCTGGGAAAATAACCCACCAGCTCATTGCAAACGAAGGGCATTCCACCCAACCACAGATTCCCTACTACACAAACTCTCTCTAAAACAAAGGCCACCCCTAAGATGAGGATATGAATCCACAAGGGAGAACATTTCTTATGGCTAGCTATAAATCTCTTCTTACAACCCAAATCCCAGGTTCATAGTCAATATTTACTCCTACAAGAGTCCCAATCCCCAACCCTCTTTCCCCATCAACCTACACAATCCAAGGAATGGGATCTTCTTCTCTGTTCAACAGTGTCTTAAGATATCATACTTCCCTTCAGGGTTATAATGTAGGTTGGCCAATAAATCTCACTGTTGGGATTCCTAGGATTATTAGTTGTAGCAAATTTTATCAATACCAACGATTATCATATGTACAACCGCAATTCCTTCATTTTTCTTGGTTGTAGCTTGGCATAACTCAATTACAATATTCTCATGGTAGTTCACTCAGGGATAAGTCTCTTTATTTTCCCCAACCAAATAATAGTTTGCATAGAAATTCAAACTCTTGATAACTCAAAATCTCTGTTAATTCGAATGGAACCCAAAAAATTAAAACTCTTTCCTCAAAACCTTCAACTAAATGATAGTTTAGGATCTCAAAATGACCTTGGAGTTTACGACCCAAAAACTAGGAAAAAAACTGCCAAAATGGAAATTGGTCTTTGAGCCAGTGGAACATGTGGGTGGCCACCAATATCCACCTGTATCTTTCCTCCCCCATTATGAAGCAATGGTATCCATTGCATCAAGTGCCTACATTAGATGAGGAAACTTCTGCTGAACCTGACTCCTGGTGAGCCACTTTCCCTAATGAAGAAACTGCCTTGCATTGACGACTTGATGGAGTTTGATAGTCTGTTGGTGGGTGTCCTTTGTATTGGTGTCCATGATCCAATCAACTTTCCCCTATTCGATCCAGGAAGGATTGAGTTCTATAGGGGTCAACTGCTCGGCTGCATCCAGAGTGTCCAAGAGAGGTGGAAAATATGGTTAGAGCAGTTCCACATTAAATACCGAGTGCAATCCAAGGAAAGGAGGAATACTTAATTCAAAATAATTCTCATCCATAGCCTTGGTGATGGTGTAAGGCATGAATCATAGTGGGTGCAACTTCCGATGCGGTCCCATGAGGCACTCTTTCTGCAAATGCAACCATACCTTATCTCCCACCTAAAATTTGTGCGATACTTGATGCTGATTGTGGCGCTGCTTATACTTGGCATTGGATTTATGCACACTATCATGAAATTGTTGTTGGATATGCTAGATGCACTCAACAAATATGGCTTCTTGATTAGTCTATGTATTAGCATGAGAGGACTCTTCATGTGCGATTGCAATGGGAATAACTACGTCAATGGGGGCCAATAATTGGAACCCCAAGCACATCTGAAAAGGGTTGTGGCTAATAGAGTTGTGGAGGGATATATTGTAGCTATGTTGAACATAAGGAAGAATTTCATCCAATGTGTGTGGATGTTTGGAATTATACATTCGTAGGATATGGAAAATCATCCTGTTGTCTACCTCTGTTTGTCCATTAGTCTGTGGGTGGAAGGTAGACGATTTTGTCATCTTGGTGTCCATCATCGACCATAGGATAGGCCAGAAGGTGCTTAGGAACCTACTGCCTCGGTCAAAGATAATAGTTTGTGGTATCCCAAAATGAACCAAAACATGTGTAAAGAAGAGCTTGGCAGTGACCTCGACCTTGCAGGGTGCCAAACTTGCCATCTTAGAGAATTGATCGACGACCATGAAGACACAGTCATTCCCATGCTTGGTTGAAGGCAGACCAGACATATAGTCCATGGAGATGGACTCCCAAGGCCTATCTAGATTAGGTAGAGGGGTGTATATCCCTTGTTTCTTGATGGCGGGATTGGCAATGGTGCAGGCAATGCAGGATCTGATGTACTTGCAAAAATCTTGTAGAAGCTTTTGCCAAAAAAATGCTTTTGTAGTAATGCCACTGTATTTTCTACACCAAAATGTTCTGCTGCGTGAGTGTAATGAGCTTCCCAGATCAAATTTGCATGCTCGCTTGAAGGAACATAGAGGTGGCTCATATGGCATAATAATCCATCTTGGAGATGAAAGTTGGTGTTGATAATTTGGTTGTCATTGATGTCAACCCTTGAAGAAGCCCCGAAGGTATGGTTATGGGACCCCAAGTTGGTTGAGAAATATGGACATGAAGGACAACTTAAATGCAAACAATACACTCATATATGGATAGTAATCATCGTGCTGTTTTCTATGATATGTGGAACACCACGTAGTTCCTCATGGTTAGGGAGATATGACTTTGTGAAGTTGTAAGCCTTGAAGAACTGGTCAAGAAGCCCCTAGTTGGTTACACGTATTTAATGAAAGGGTAAAGTTGTTGTAACAAGAAAACTCTAGAATCCCTACATTAAGGAGAGGAGTTTCCTAGCACAAGTATAAATATACCTCAAGGAGTCATTCACAAGTATACTCACACACTCATTCATTGTTTATCTATCTTGTGAACTAGTGATCTTTTTGCTAAGGTTGTGACGACATTTTCTAAGGTAGAAAAGGAAGGTCGAAGGAGAAAGTTTCAGAGTTGCAACAAACCCTAGTTTCTGAGGTATACACGGGTTATAGGTCAGAAAGGGAGTGTATATACGTGGGCTACAATGGAGAAAAACACATATATACGCAGGCAGTAGAAGATAAAGCCGCGTATATGTAAAAAGGCTCATGAATGTTTGAGTAAATGTTGGTACCAGGTCCCTGAAGTCTGAAGGAAGTCTATCGATCAACATATTAGAGTTTCAGGTCAACTACATAGGTATTCGTATGGTTGTATACTTGTTTTGATGGTTACTTTTGGTCATGATATGGTGTATGTTTGAGGCATACTTAGTATGGTTGGTTTGGTACTTGGATATGGTATATCTTGGTTGATTGGCTGAGCGAGGAGAAATCCTATATGAGGTTCAACATATGACATGGTTCTTATAGTTCATATCCTTGAGTTGATTGTACATGGTTGAGGCATATTCATGTTGTATGGTGGCATATGCACAAGGGACATGCATTGGTTCTTTCAGATACTTCATTGATGATATGGTACATATATGCATATGGTTGATGGTATAGTATATGGTACAAGTTACATATGGTTGATGCTCTAGTTCATGATTCACTATTATTTATTTGTAACGTTCCCAACCACCCATAGGCTAGCCATTCTACTTCAAAACTCACTTATGAATTGATTTCAAATTCTGATAAATTTTTAATTAATAAAGAGGAATGAAATATTCACATGCAGAGATCAAGATTCATTCTACAACATAAAATAAATGAATATAATTCCAAACACAACAGTAACCAACAAGCATGCACATTATAAACATGAATATCAAAGATAATAATTAATACATAGTGGAAATAAATATACAGGTAAATGAAACCATGATAGAGAGCAATTATCTTTAATGAAACACATCCCACCCAACTGTAGACACTGCTGTTCCAAGTATCAACAACAATGTCACCCACAAGCCAGGGCTATGAATCCACAAGGATGGTTCTAGGTTGTTACTCATCTTCCCAAACCAGTCAACGCTCAAGCTCTCACAAGATTCTTAACACACACAACAATCCAAAGTACACCAAATCTCTTCTATCCAACCTGCACAACCCAAGAGAATGGACCCCCTTCTCTCCCACATAGTCCCTCATGTTGTCCACTTCCTTTCAGGGCTCTAGTGCATATGGTCAAGAATCTCCATGCCGAGACTCTTAGGATTCACAACTATGAGCAAAACTTAACACATGCCAATGCATCTCAGACATGTAGGCATTAATTCATGGCTGGAATACACCAGCTGTCATTACAACCAACAAAACAATGACTCCTCTCCAACAATTCGTTTTTCTTTCTCAATCCAAGATCAAAATGAATGAGGAGTGATGAATGGGTGAAAGAGTGAATGGAGAGAGAGAACAAAATGAAAGGTGTGAACAACGAATAATGAGTGAATCCCCAAGCAACCAAAATATGGGTTTATATATTTCTTGGAATTAAAGATCCACATGGCCTTCCCCCCAAAAGCTCATGTAACTAATATTCTCCATTAAAACCAAAATGGGTAAATAAAATATAAAATAAATACTTATCCCCTCAAGCCCCCTCTCCCATGGAATCATAGCCCCCTATAACTCTTTTCCTTGTTCATCTAGTAGCAAGTGATGTATTTATTATTAATAATGATAAAAAAATTACATTTCCTAGGAACACTAGCCTCTTTTAATTGTTTGGGTGCTCTGGACTTTCATAAATTAAAAAAATACATTATTTGATATGGGGGCTCAAAACTGTGGTATTACATTCCCCTCCCCCTTATTTTGGCACTGTCCTCAGTGCATATACAAAACAAAAATCAAAATTTCAAAATTTATTCAAAAAGTTACAGGTACTCCGCCCACACGACATCGTCATGCTCCCAAGTAGCATCTTCAGGACCGTAGTAGGTCCACCGAACTTTTACGAGCTCTATAAGTCGATTCCAAAGCATTTTGAATTTTTTGTCCAATATGCGCACTGGATGGACTTGAAAGTCTCCCTTTGTCTCTACCTGAATTAGATGCCAATCAATAACATGGTTAGGATCATGTACATAGTTTTTTAGCAAAGAGACATGAAATACATTATGCACATTCATGGAAGCAGGCAATGTGAGCATGTATGCTATTGGCCCTATTCTATTCAATATCTCAAATGGACCACTGAATCTGGCTACTAGCTTTGTACAACTACCCAACTTCAAAGAGCTCTTCTTGGGCTTCACTTTCAAAAGCACATGCTTCCCCACTTTAAATTCTCTAGCTGTCTTGTTCTTATCTGCATAACTTTTCTATCTATCTTGAGTTGCCTTTAAATTATGCTTAATTCTAACCATCTGGACTTCCATATCCTTGAGCAATTCTGGCCCAAGTACCACTCTATTTGTTGGGTTGTCCCAAATCACTGGAGTATTTCATTTACTACCATACAAAGCTTCAAATGGGCTCATTTTCAATGAAGCTTGATACCCATTATTATAGGCAAACTCAACCAAGTGGAAGTAATCTTCCCACTTAGATGGCTTATTCATCACATACATTCTCAACATGTCTTCAATTACTTGGTTGACTCTCTTTGTCTTCCCATTTGACCATGGATGGTATGCTATGCTAAAGCTCATATTTGTACCAAATCCTTTAAACAACCCACTCCATAAATTTGAAGTAAACTTTGTATCTCTATCTGAAACAATTGCCTTAGGTATCCCATGCAACCTAGCAATCTCCCTCATGTAAATTTCTTCAATATTAGCTGTTGAATGAGTCATTTTTACAGGAACAAAATGAGCAACCTTTGTCAATTTATCAATCACTACCATGATTGAATCATGTTACCTTGTTGTCCTAGGAAATTTAGTTATAAGATCAATGGTTACCACTTCCCATTTCTTCTCTGGAATTGGAAATGGTTGTAGCAAACTCACTGGGTGCTTATTTTCAACCTTCACTCTTTGACATTCCATACATATGGCAATGTAATAAACAACATGTTCCTTCATTCCTGGCCAAAAGAATTGGCTTCTTACTGCTGCAATTGTTTTCTGGTAACCAGGATGTCTAGCATATGGAACATTATGCATTACCAAATTTCTAAGTTCTCTGGAACTAGGAACATAAATTCTATTTTTATGCATAAGTAATCCATATTCCTTCATGTCACATTCTTTAATTTTCTATTGTACATTTTCTTGCTGTAAGCTTTCTTTTACCTATAGGTAATGCTGATCTGTAACAACAACATCTAAAATTCTTCTCTTTAAATCTAATTGATGCATACTAATGGTTGTATCATGCATGAGATGTACTCTTATATTAAGTGCATAAACAAATTTATTTTCTTTTCCTTTGATATGCTTGATGTCAAAATCGTTTTTTCTTATAAATTTCAGCCATCTCGTTTTCCTGACATTCAAAGTTGGTTGTCCAAAAAGATATTCCAGACCACTATGGTTTGTTCTTAATTCAAACCTCTTCCCCATGAGATAATGCCTCTACATATTCAATGCATGAACTATGGAAACAAGTTCCAAGTCATGTGTGGCATAGTTCCTCTCATGTTCTTTAAGATTTCTGGACTCATAACCAATGACATGTTCATTTTGAGTGAGGACTCCACCAAGTCCTTCCTTGCATGCATTTGTACATACCACAAAACTTTCATTTGGGTCAACAATATTTAAAATATGTTCACTAGTAAGTAATTCTTTCAAAAAATTAAAGTTCTCTTCACACTCAACTGTCCATTCAAATTTAATTCCCTTCTTTTGCAAGGAAGAGATGGGATGACCAATCTTAGAGAACCCTGCTATAAATCTTCTGTAGTAACTAGTTAATCCCATAAAATATTTGACTTTTGAAACATTCCTGGGTGTTGACCATCCTCTAATGGCTTCAATCTTGTCTGGATCTACTGTTATACCTTTTTTTTTGAAATAATGTGTCCCAAGTAATGGATCTGTTGTTGGTAAAAATAACACTTACTAATCTTGGCATACAACTGATGTTCCCTCAACACTTGCAATACTAATATTAGGTGATGTTCATTCTCTTCCTCTGACTTAGAAAAGATAAGTATATCATCCAGGAATACTATGACAAACTTATTCAAATAATTTCTGAATATGCCATTCATTAAGCACATAAAGACAACTGGTGCATTGGACAGTCCAAATGGCACCACTACAAATTCATAATGCCCATACCTAGTTCTAAAGGCTGTCTTATTGATGTTTTTTTCCTTGATTATTTCTTGATGGTATCTTGATCTCAAGTCATTCTTTGAAAATATCTTTTCCCCTCTTAGCTGATCAAAGAGGTCATCAATTCTGGGTAGAGGATATTTATTCTTCATAGTGGCTTTATTTAGCTGTCGAAAGTCAATACACAACCTCAATGTTCCATCCTTCTTTTTGACAAAGAGTACTGGTGCTCCCCAAGGTGTAACACTTGGATGTATGTACCCTTTCTTCAACAATTCTTCCAACTGCATGATCCAGATTATTTTCAGAATGAAATGAAAGCATAGATATTAAAATGAAACACTCATGAAAATTGCCAGAAACTGAGAAATACAACTGTTAGCACTAAACGTTACACTTTGAATGCTAAAGTGAAAGCTCTGTACCCATCAATAGGTTTATAAGGTAAGTTTTAAAATATGGTGTCAAATGGATAAAACTCAACCCAACAATGTTAAACCACAGGAAATTCCAGATAAGATCTATCAAGAAAAGAGGTCTTGTCTAACTTGGATCAGGGTTTTAAGGATCAATGTGGATAGAAGGAAGACTTTAGTGAGAAAAGTGAAGTAATTCTACCACTAGCATCAAGCTTTACCAGTAGACAAAGGAAGGAAATATTTAGATACAAGAACTTCTTAAATCAAAGCTAAAACTATGAGAAAAGTTATAACAACATCACAATCAAACCTTCATTGCAGTAAAACTATAAAACACCATTTTAATCATTCAATGACAATAAATTTCAGAGTGAGAGAGACACAATATGGAATGAAAGAAACTAACTTCCATTAGAAAAAAAATCATCAAGTTTGATACATAAAACCAGAGCAGGCTCTGTTACATCAATATCACTAAAATGAGTCTTACATCAACCATTCAAACCTACACAATGAGTTCTAATGCCTCTCTTAGAGCCTAGATTATGAATGACAGTTGTACAATTCGAGCCCCATCTGCTCGCACAGGATTCTCCCATCAGAAATTGAAGCAATTACAACTTTACAAATGAAAACAAAAAACTGCTACAAATAAGGCTAATGCTTGCCACTATCCTAACATCCTTAATATTGCATGATGAAGTGTCCTTGAGAAGATTCCTCTTCTTGCCAGGTGTCTTTCCAACTTTAACCAACCTTCAAGTAGCTTTCCCACACTCCCTTAGCCATCTGGAAATCATTGATCCTCTTGAAATCTTCAAAATAGGTGTTCACAACATATCCTGTAGCGCCAACTGTATTGGCCAGTTCGCAACGCCTGACTGCATAAAATAGTTCGCAGCACCAGGCGCTGCGAACTTTTCTGTAACTGTTTAAAATAATTAGAAGGCCTCCAAAACATAAAAAAAAAATCTTCAGAGCTAGGGATTCCTGTAGAAATTTCATAATTTGGTGTATGAGCAAAAACTCAGTCATAGGCATCAAACTTCCTCAAAATCTTCGAAAATGCAAGGAACAAGCATAATCCAAAACTGAAACTCTTTAATATGTTTCACTTTTACTTCCTGAGTCTGGAACTCCTTATGGTGGTAGCTTGGGCCAACACATTCAATTTCCTTTTGGCTAATTCTTCCTTGAAAGGATGCAACTCCATCTTTAACCCCCTGATCTGACCTTGGTAGGTTATATTCTGTCTATATAGGCTCTTAAGCTACATGTGGAGAGGTCTAAATCTCTTAGAAATGAACTTGGCATTTACAAGAGTCTCACGATACATACCCATGAGATCACTTAACTTCTTTCTTTCAACTAACTCTTCCGTTTTCAATTTAGCAATTTCAACTTTGGCTTCTCTAAGTTGTTTAATTAGCCTTTTAAAAGTAGTGTTCTCTGGAGGAGTGGTTATGTCTATAACCTCAATGTGCTTTTCAACATCCACAAATTTACCTTTTCTCTTGATGGGAGCTTCCACTATGTCCTCTTTTTCAATACTTTCTTTCTTTGTTGATGACCTGGTGAAAGGCCTCCTAACTCTAGCTTCAACTACAACATATGGTGAGGGGAAAATTAACCTCCTTCCCTTTGAGCCTGTGGCTCTGGTTGATGGAGTCTCAACTGACTATGGGGATGATTTGGGTGAAACCTCCCTTTGTGGAGAGTGATAAAATCCTCCTTCTCCTCCTGTTCATTTATTGCTTCATCATTTTTCACATCACCTTTATTTTTCCTCTTCTTACTTGTCTCTCTGTGTATAATGATATCAGCCCGAAGAGGGATTTGTACCTTGGATTGTGGAGTAGGATCAACATTCAATTGAAAGTGTGCAGAGGCAATGAAATGCTCCCAATCAATGTTTTTCTTCTTTAACTCTTCCATCACAAGCATTTTGATCTGCCCTGAGTGAAAAACACTTGTGGCAACTGCCTTGGACTTAGCCTGGACTCTGTCAGCCGTTTTTCCAATTCTTCTAAACAAATATAAATGAAGATTCATGAGATATTTTCCTGTGAATTCCAGTAGAAGTCTTATGTGGTACTAATAAATCACATTGAATCTTCCTTTGCCACTGAAATATCTTTGGATTACCCTTAGCATTTTATCAAAACCTTCAATCATGTGGATCCTGGGCACTCCTTTTGATATATTATCTCCATGACATCCTGGTCTAAAGAATTATTTGGAGAAGGATGAATTTAGGTGCATGGCCTTAAACCACCTTTCACCAGTATTTGGTATTTCAGTAGCTTCTGCTATGGTTTCTTCAGATACGTCAATTTCAAGTGTCCCAACTTTGGTTTTGGTTCCATCAAAATTCAAAGCAAATTCTCTAGCCACCTCAGGGTGCCCCCTCTGCATCTTCTGACGGAAATTAAAACATCCCACTCTTTGGAAGACTTCCTTGATCAGGGGTTCAATAACAAACAACTTCATGTCATAGGGCTCAGTACTCACAATGCCTCCTCCCTTGTGAGCCTTCTTCTGTTGTGGAGTATCCATTGATGTCATATGAAGAAAAATTAACCCCCAATTTTGAATGATACAAGAGGCAAATATGAAAAACATAGGACTTAGGGTTTGGATGGATGATCTTTATCAAAGGATGATTCTATCTAAGGATTTAGTGTTTATTAGCCTATTTGACCTCCAATCTTAAGAAAATATAGCTGATAGTCAAGGAGATGAAATAAGACTATGCATAAAAATGAAGATACAAGGAGACAACTTGCTGTAAAACATATTTTGTTCAATACCTCACTATCATCTCGCAAAATTCATCATAACTTTACCAACAAAAAATCTTTTTAATTTAAAAATAGATAGACTTGAATATAAAATGAATATATTGATGAAAACAAGATGGTAAAAGGTTTTGAGACAAGTGATTAACAGTGCCAGGTTACTGCACAAAGTTTGTAGTGCCATAATAGGGGGTTCACAACAGATTTCGTAGCATAAGCAGAAATGGCCAAATGTGGGATAGGCAAGATGGCCTGAAACGAAGGTTTGTTTAAGGTTTGGTAAAAAGAGGCTCAAAGATGATGCAATTGGCTGATATCGTTACAATAGGGTAAGTAGGAAAGTTGGCAGCATGGATCACCAGTTCATAGTGCCTAAGAGAAGAAACAATCAACAAAACCTTTCATGTTCTTCAACTAAGCTCAAAATACTCATGGAGTACCTGGACGCTGTGGCTTAAAGACTGATATACTTGAGTTTGAATGAAATCGTTTGCAGATGGTCTAACCTTCGACTCACTTTCTCCAGACAGATTGCAACAATTTCCGTAGCGCCTATCTGAAAGCACCAGTGTTTACGACCCTGAGCTAGAAGCAATTTGAAAGCTTGGAAATATAGTTAAAAGATTTAATGACGAAATTTCAGGCTATATTTTTAAAAATATAAGTGCTGAAAACAAGGAGATCTCGGCTGACAAGGCTAATGAGTGCAATGATGGTGATGAGAGCATAATGTACTTTGGATGCACTGTGAGCTGTCTGATGAGATGGAAACGTACAAAATGAACATGATTTGACCTTCTAACGGGTAAAGGGACAAAGTGGAGGGGTCTTAGTACATCATGGAAGAGGTGACATGTCAGGGTGGTGGTTGAGGCATAAAGGATACTAAAGGTGATGGCTTGTCCAACTTATCATTTAGATCAAGATATAACCCAAGGATAATAAGTCAACATCAACACTAACTTTATGTGTGCTAAAACCCAAAATTGACTATAAGGAAGAGGGAAAAACTCACAATTTTTAAACAACACTAATGACCAAAATAAAAAACCTAATTTTTTTTTGAGCCAATCAATTCCATCTGATAACAACAACAATACTTGATTTCTATTAATGAAAGAATTGTAAAGAGACTGTAAAAATACAGAGTGTAAGACTCGCTAGAATGGTGGCAACTTTATCTTTGAGAAGAGATGTGACATCTACGCTCATTCACAAGAAGATGATTATAATGAGGCTCTGAAGGCCTTTTTATGATAAAAAAGAATTCCAAAACCCTAGACATCCAAAAAACTAACCCTAGGAGATGAAACACCAAAAGTCATGTGGGTCCCATTTGGGTAAGTTAGTACATTAACTTCCCGGGGTTGTAACTTTTTCATACAATCTTTGTTTTAGGTGCGTGATAGCACACTACAAAGGTCTTTTCGAGAACTACACATTACATTGTCAAACTCTGACTTAGCCTACAATTTGACTGTGGTGAGAAAAAAAAACACTATTTAGGGCCCCAAAATGGACCTGGAAGTACAACAAGATGTGTTGACATGAAAACATACAAAATAAACCAGTTGGATTAGGTGGGAGGCCACCAATATCCACCTAGAATATGTGTAGGGCTTCAGACAACCCCAAAATTGTAGAACCCACAATTACAAAGAAGTACAGAAGAACGTGTTGCACTAAAAAATGACAAGAGGATCCAGTTGGAACAGGTGGGTGGCCACCAATATCCACCTGGATCAATCCTCCCCCTTAGGAAGAAATGGTATCCATTGCATTGAGTGCCCAGGGAAGAGGGGAAATAATTTTCTGAATCTAAATCTTCATGAGCCGCGTGCCTTGTTGGAGAAGTTGTGCTTCTTGTCTTGTTGAAGACTGTCACAAACCCGTTGCTGGAGGGGTTGAATATGTTCCACCAACCTGTTGTCTCTGGTTTGGACGAGACATTGTGTAGGCACCATTGTAGGTGAAGAAACACTATCTTCTGTCTCTTTGAAAATTTGTTTTTGCTGGATAAAAGGTGTTGAGGCTGCAATGGTTGTAGTGGTCTTCTATGCATCCTTTGAACATACTGTGAAGAGGATGAATTTTACAGTATGAGAGATTACCTTGGTGCTGTTTTGGTGGAGCAGTAGTTGGAACTACCTCTGGTATCCTATAGAGCTGGCCTCCTAGAGTAATAATGACACTATGGCGTCTAGACTCATAGACAACATGACGTTTCCACATATATGGTTGGCCCAGAACAACATCATAGACATCAAGAAAGGAAATATCACACACTACTTCAACCTTGAAGGGATGGATTCCATAGGATAGATGACACTGCTGGCTAATGCGAATATCTCATCCCTAGTGAAGCTACCTGATGTTGTATGGCTGTGGGTGTGGTGTTGTCGACAACCTCAACTGTTTAATGACCTTAACTGAGATGAGGTTATTCTGGCTGCTGTTATCAATAATGAAATGCAATGGGGTCCCCTTCACCCACATATATGAATGGAAGAGGTGCTCCCCCTCTTTAGGATCTACTAGTTCCTCTAGCTGAATTGTTGTGGTCGCGACAATAACAGTGGGATCTGTGTCGATGATCTATCTGTTTTCAATATTTTTTGGATCAGATTCTGAATCAAGCTTTAGCTCTGCTTCTTTGATCTCAGCCACCAATGACTATTTCGAGCGACATTCGTCGGTGTTGTGCCAAGGGATTTTGTGGAAGTCACACCACTTCCCAGTGTCATCTTCATAATTAATTAACCCTTTTTTTCCTATGTCTTGGACTGGTTGTCTAGAGGCTGTTGGTTAGGGTCATCTTTACCGTGCTTTGGTTGTTGCAGATTTGAAAACCTGAATTCCCATTTGTTCTGGTGCCTAAATTTCTGCTCGATTTTGACATCATATTGATAGGAAGCTCCCATGATGAGATGTTCAGGAAATCCATTTCGGTTTGGATGTACCTATGCATAGCCCCATGATATTTCAGAACCAGATGCCGCTCGAAGTGTTTGATACCTAGCTTGGTGCGCAAGGTATGGAAAGTATTTGTGAACTATGACACTGTTTGGCTCTTCTCTTGTCACAATGTGGTCCATCTCATGTACCGGTATTCATAGTTATCAACATGATAATACTTTTCTTTGACCGCATCCACAAAAAAATCCCAAGTGGGCTCAGCCCTATATATTCCAGATTCCTCCATGGATTTTTTCTCCTAGTAAGTTTCCCACCAATGTTTGACATGGGGGAGATCCTTCAGGAGTGCGAAGGTGATCTTTTCCCTGTCATAAAAAAAAATTGAATATAGAAATAACCTTCTAATAGATTTAACCATTTTTCTAGGGCATCCACATCTATCTGACCTTGAAATATGGGAATATCAAAATTAACTTGTACCTTGAAGGGAGAGGTTCTTCCAAAATGGCCGCTTGATGAAGATGTGCATGTTGCTATCGACATGCGTTGAAGGATGTGTGAAATTTTTTCCATCATTTCGTCCCTCTGTCATGTGAGAGCTTGCTCAAGCAACAGGTTGATAAAATCTTCTACTCCACTGTTTTTCTTTTCTGCCGTCATCGAGGGTTTCTTGGGCGTGTGAGAGTGATTTTCATCAAGAGAGACAAACTCGAGACCCAATTGGATATACTCGGACCTCATCAGGGACATGCGCTGAAAAACGATCAAGAGCAGCCTGATCTGATACCACTAATCCATATTATTTTCCGAACAAAATGAAAGTAGAGATATTACAATGAAACACTCATGAAAATTTCCAGAAACCGAGAAATACAACAATACTTGATTTCTATTAATGAAAGAATTGTAAAGAGACTGTAAAAATACAGAGTGCAAGAATCGCTAGAATGGTGGCAACTTTATCTCTGAGAAGATATGTGACGGCTATGCTCATTCAAAAGAAGATGATTACAATGAGGCTCTAATGGCCTTTTTTTGATAAAAATGAATGCCAAAACCCTAGACATCCAAAAACCTAACCCTAGGAGATGAAGCGCCAAAAGTCATGTGGGCCCCGTTTGGGTAAGTTAGTAGATTAAATTCTTGGGGTCGCAAATTTGACATACGATCTTCGTTTTAGGCATATGATAACATGTTGGAAAGGTATTTTAGAGAACTACATATTACGCCGTCAAACTTTGACTCTGTCTACAGTTTGATTGTGGTGAGCCAAAAAGAACACTGTTTAGGGCCCCAAAACGGACTTGGAAGTACAACAATATGTGATGACATGAAAACATACAAAATAAGCCAGTTGGATTAGGTGGGAGGCCACTAGTATCCACTTGGAAGGTGTGTAGGGCTTCAAACAACCCCGAAAGTGTAGAACACACAATTACAAAGAAGTACAAAAGAACGTGCTGCACTAAAAACTGACAAGAGGAGCCAATTGGAACTGGTGGGTGGCCACCAATATCACCTGGATCACTGCATTTGTAATTCTTTTGATTATGGTGTATTCATTCTGTAAGGTGTTTTTGATACTGGGGAAACTCCCGGTACTAAATCAATAGATAAATGTATCTCCCTCTTTGGTGGAAATCCTGGTATTTCTTGGAATACATCTTCAAATTCTTGCAGCATTGAAAAATATTCAAGGCTCTTCTGTCTTTTCTGGCTCCTCCACATGGGCTGCATACAATTGACATCCTTTTCTAAAACATATCTTTAGTTGTAAGAATGAAATCTCCCTTATAGAAATGTGTCTTGGAACTCCTTTCACACATGGATGATTTTAGGGGATAAATTTCGCTTATGGGCTAATTTTCCATGGTTTTTCCAAAAACGAGATTCGCTATTTTAAAAATGATTTGCCCAAATTCTATAGGATAAAATTATTTTACCTTAAAAAGCGCCAAAAAATTATAAAAACTATATAAAATCCTTAGAAATCTGAATATTTTTACAAAAATATCGCCAAACATTTATAGTTGTCATATGAAGGATTAGTAAGATTCGCCAAGGTTTCTACATTTTAAAATAAATTTCCATCCTTAAAATCATCCCTGCTTTCACAGTGCTCTGTTTTCCTTCTTCATCAAGACATGTAAATGTCTTGTTATGACAATCTAGGACAACATGATGTTTTTCCAACCAATCTATTCCAATTAGAATAGCATAAGACCCCAATGGTATAATATTTAGATCAACATTAGTATTTGCTCTGTTAAGACTTATGGGACAACCTTTGACCATTTCATTGATACTTCTTTTGGTTCAATTTGCTAGTTGATCCAAACTTGATTTTTCAAGATTCCTTTTCTCCAAATGTAATCTATCCACTATTTTAGGATCAATGTAACAACAACTTGCTCCTGAATCAATTAAAATAACAACAAAATGATTAATGATCTTACCTTCCACCTCGATTATATTGGATTGATACTTTTCTTGTTGATATTCTAATGCTACATATATTATTCCCATATCTTCTACTGTTGTAGCCTCTTGGATGTTTTGCACGGTCTTCACTTTGTCTTTCCTATGAGGGAAATCCTTGTACATATGATATTATTTGCATCCCTAACATTGGTTTGACGGTCTTCCCATTTTCCCAAGGAGTCTTCTCTCTTGAATTCATCCTTAGCAGATTGGTTTGGCTAATTTTTATTTGGGCTATTTTTGTTGAAAGGAGGTTTGAATCCTTTCTTTCTCTGATCATACTTCTCTTTCTTCTTATCCTTCCAAGATTTGTGCAAAGAATCTCTTCCCTTTCCTTGCTCATACATGTACTTATCCTTCCTAATGGTCTTAGTCAAAGTGCTGGACTCATAATATTGAATATTCTCTTTAGAAAATGAAGGAAGTCCACTAAAAAACCTCTGTATTTTCACCTTCTCATCTTTTATAAACCACACATACTTTAGTAGTCCCAAGAACTTCTTTTCATACTTTGCGATGGCCATGCTTCCCAGTCTGAGTTCAAAGAACTCCTACATTTTCTTGTCATAGAAGTGATCTGAAAGGTAATCCTTCTGAAAATATTTCTTGAATTTCTTCCAATTGATCCTGCTCTCATTTATGTGCTCAAATTGCTTAATTTGATCCCACCAGATAACAAATTTTCCATGTAGATGGTAAGTGAAAATTATGGCTTCTAGGTTTGATGAATAGTTATGCAATTGAAAATACCTCTTGAGTCCAAGCAACCATGCTTCAACATCATCTTCCGTTTCTCTTTCACCATCAAAGGATGGTGGCTTAAGCTTCCTCAACTCTCCTTGCAAATTATCCAATTTGTGTCTTCTTCTTTGGTGCCTAACATGAGACACCTCTGGGCTACTTATGGAATCTTCAGATGCATAAAATTTTCTTACCGAGTAAGGTGAGTGATGTCTATGAGTTCTGTTATCACTTCTTGAATGGATAGCTCTTCCGTAGTTATCTCTTCTTTCATGATATCTGCCCTCTTCCTCTTGTCTTGAGTTTGATCCATTCTTCGTTTATCTCTGCAACTGATTTAAGCTTTGCATCACTTGAGAATTTATCTAATTTTGTTCTCTTATCAACCTTTGATTGTATGATTTTTAGCTATATACTTCTATTCTTAGGATTCTCACAATATCTATTAATGTTTCTTGCTCCCCTCTTCCCTTGTGTCCATTTGATTCTGTCTCTACATTACCAACACTGATATTTTGTCCTTTGGCCTCTTTATCACGGTTGTAAGCTCCCTCTCCTTCTTCCATTTATTGAATATGAATTCTTATACCGAATTGATATGTTTATACCCCCTAATTCTGCAAAATGTGGAAGTAACCATTTTTGTTAGAAATATGCATATCATAAAAATTTGTCAATTAACGCTACATGTCCTTTTTTTTCTGCTCAATTTATGAATATTTATATCACAATTATCCAAATTATAATAGTTCCAGGTCATTCTCCTCTGAATCATCTTTCCAACAACTATACTGTTTCCCCAATCCAAATTTTGAGCTGAAATTTATGGCTTCCTAAAAAAGCCACTTTCACCCCATTTGTGCATTTTCTACACTGATGAAATTTTATTGAAATGCCAACTTCAGTCAACTACAAAAGAAAATATATCAGGAACTAGAGAAAATTTTATATGAGGTGTATATAAAAAAATGACAAGGAATTCATAAAAACTTTAATATTTTCAATATGTTACTCCAGTAAAAAAATGCAGCAATCTGGAAATGACCATTTTGCCCCTTTTCACCTCTTTTTCCAGACTTAGAATTTTTTGCAAAAATGGATATCTCTCAATGTGTGCACTTCTGGAAAATTTTCACTAAAACAAAGTTGTTTTCTTTGATGAGTATATAAAATTTTGAGTAAATAAAAATTTCCAGTTTTGTGATCTGGGGTCACTTTTCCTCTAAAAATCTCAAAAATCCCCCAAAAAGTGGCCAATAATAGTGAATTTTGGCCTATTTCGGCATCCCCATTCCAATCCCCTTAGGATTTATTCAGTTCGTTCACGGGTTATTTATGTGTCTACTTTCTGGACACTCTCAATGAATTTCATCTTAATCTGGACCTCTGCCAATGATATGGACCTAGATATTTAAAAACCACTATTTTATCATTTTTGAAAAATCCAAGTAGAAATGGACAATGATCCTCTCTGGAACTTTCATAGAAATCCTCTCTGTGGACAAAACCCATAA
>ML801809.1:0-44339 GCA_009831015.1 Picea engelmannii
TTTAAATTGATATTCATTGATGTGAATCAGTGGGCTTGTTTCGTCTCTCTTTTTATTGGGAATTGAGAGCGTTGTATTCCTCGTGCCCAAAGAAAAGCGTGTGTCAAAAGACAAATGATCAAAACTAAACGATCCGTCGGCAAGAACAGTTGAATCCATTTGTCGTTAACAGTCGACATAAATATATTCATTACGTCACTGGATAAATGAAGTGGACCCTCAGTGCATAAACGAATAAGTGGACAAACAACAAGGAAGAACAGGCTGCATTAAAAAATTTGTTACTGGTCGGATGGTAGTGGAGTGCAGCGTCCATTACAATTAACAGTGGAATGGCTCAAAGTTTTCAACGGTCATATGGCTCAAAGTTTTCAACGGTCATATCATGTCGGGAATGTAAATTGCTTTTTGTGGAATTTTACAGACAATTTCACGTATTCGACAACGGCTTTATTCTCTCTCATTTGCTCGCGAATTTCTCCATCACAGTGAAAAGGCTTACAGTTCTCTGAACGTACTCGTATTCTACTTTTGAAGTTAAGCCACAGTCGCACGTACACATGTTTATTCCCCAGAGTTTCAGGTATAAGAAATCAGTGGAGATGAGTGCTGCTCGTTCTCGATTCCTTATAAAAGATTGTTGAATTCTTTGTAGAGATGAATACGTACAAATTTGTAGACTCTTTTGAACGATCCCTCGAAAAGCTTGAAAGCAATTTATTTTTCATAAAGGTACGTAAAGCATAAATCAAATTGGTATGGAATAATGTCAAAAGAGGCTTTGAGATAGCGATCCTTATATTCCCAACTTTGATTATACTTTCAAATTAAAAAACAACAGTTCCCACCCAGATGTATGACTCTGCTTCATAATTATATTCCCTCTCTCCTCCCCCATTCTTCTAGATACACCGTGCTTTTTGTTTGCTATACAAGAATCCCATCTTCTCCACTCACCATCCTTCCAGATATACCAAGCTTTATATTTGCTATACAAAGAATCCCTTCCAAAATTCTTAAAAAACAGGTATTTAAAGAGTGGCAACCGAACCAGGAAATATTGATGAAGTCCATTTCCAAAATTCAGAACTTTGAATCATATAAGTTAGGTAACTTATATGAATTATGGAAACACCAAAGCATTCGGCTGACTTACATCTCCTTGTAAATGGTAAAGAAAACTTCACAAAACCTAAATGCAAATATTTTGTTCCATCCTTTTTATGAGCAAATATATGAACAAAAATGGTATAGAAAGCATAATAGTCTTTATTTACGATGATGGCCTTTTTAAATTGGGATAATGATTTTTTTAAATACTAATTTTATTTATATATAAAAAAATATAATTTTTATTTTTTGTAATATTTAATTATTTATATTTATATGAAGAGAGGGATGGTCAAGCAACATAGTTCCCTATCCCCTACTTTTTTAGGTATCTATATTGATAAGGTAGAATATTATCTGAAGGAGGCATGCTATATAGTATAGTGATTATCGTTCTTCTTTATGCTCATGATATTGTTTTTATGGCCAAGAGTCTCTATGACCTAGGTAAGCAACTAATAACCCTCACAGACTTTTACTCTAGCATGGGAATGATTGTGAACACTAACAAAAAAAAGGTTATGATAATTAAATCCAAAAGAAGCACCTAGGATACTTTTGTTTATGACACCAATAGTTTGGAGGAAGTGCCTTCATACAAGTATCTTCGAATTGATATCCACCACAAGCTCAATTGGAACTATAGTGTTGAAGAAATGATAAATGGAGGGTGGAAAGCCTATTATGGGATAAAAAACAATTGTAAATAAAAAAACCTTTGACTTTGGGATAAAAAAAACTCCTCTTTCACACTCTTGTCACTCTAGTTATCTTATATGGATGTGAAGTTTGGGGTTGCACTATATCTAGAGAATCCTCGAGAAATATAGAACATATCCAAAAGCATTTTATAACTTATAATCTCAAAATTAACGGAAATACACTTTATCCTATACTCCTCATAGAAGCAATCCTTTCCCCCATTGATAGCATTTCTAATATAAACAACATGGGTGACAAGAGGCTCTCCAAAATTGCTTCAATCTCTATCCAAAACCACTAGCCACTCAAATAGGGATGGAATAATGATGTCGAATATTGGATAAATCATTAGAGAGTACAAGAAGAAGCCATCATGCAAAATGTGGATAGTATTACAAATATTATAACTTCTAAATTTAAGGAGAATATGTGGCGTGATTAAGAATTAGTGGATAAAAGGAAATTAAGATACTACGAGGTGGTCAACCCTAATTTAGAATATAAAATTAGCTCTGAGTTTTGAAAAGTGCAAAGAAGAAAATTAACAATGCTAAAACAAGAACAAACTCTCACGAGCTACATAGTGAAACTGGGCATTGGACAAATCCCAAAACACCATGGGATGAGAGAATCTCTCACCTTTGTGACACTAAGCAGGTAGAAGATAAAAAACACTTCCTCTTAGATTTCCCTACCTATACCCCTATTAGATCCCAATTTAAAAATATTTTTCACATTACCGACCTTCCTAAGCTTCTAAGTCATCAAAACTATGGTGAACTTAGAACGCTTCTCTCAATTCTTTTTTAGCATAGAAATACAATTTTAAAGAAATTGAAGTAATCTATTACCTTATTAAGGTATGATAGACCAATTGGTTTCAATAGACGTTAATCATCATCATCATCATCATCATCATATAATATATATATATATATTCATAATTGTATCGCATATTACAGAGTTTCAAAAGATACATACAACCGTCATGAGACAAGGTTTCCATAAACTGGAAACCAATCCTATTCCTGAAAAATTTAAAGTCTGATATGTCCCATATGATCCATGTTTAAACATAAATAAAAGCCTTATGAACATAAATAACATGTCTAAAACTAGAAACATAGAAAAATTGACTGCCATGGTATCAAGACAAAGATTTGTGACTGAACATTAGAATCAACAAAAGAACCTTTAGAACGAAACGCCATGATCAGGACCACTTGGATAAAAGGGGTTTGTATCACCAGGAGGAAGGAGAATATGGAACTGGAGGAGAAACATATATTGTGCCAGTGAGATCGACTTTATTTGCTAAGGGCCTCGCTGTTGAAAAAGGGTCATGAGAGTGGAAATTCATTGATCCATGAGTTCCATTCGGAATTGGAGGTCCTCCATTGTGCTACACAACTAAAAAATGAGACCTTGCAGGATGTTCATAGCTTGGCGATAGTTGAAACTATCCTCTTCCATACCCAAATCTAAGTCCACTGTAGGCTGGCTGGATGATAAAACCTCCTGAATTCTACTTTTTTGCACCAATGAGATGGAAACTAGAGTCCTTGGAGGTGAGATAGGTCTAAGGACAAAACCTAAAGATCGATCATCATTGTCAAACCATTCCACATGACAAATCCATTTCGAGGAAGGATGAGGCATCTGGGAAGTAGATCCGTTGACTGGATTTTGTGCATGAGAGGATTGTCCAGAGAGTTGAGCTATGATGTTACTACTTCTACGAAAATAATCTCTCTCTTGGAAATGCACCATTTTGAGGAATTGTTGTCTCTCCAAACCAAACTGATTTTTCTCAATGTGCTCAAATAGAAGTTGGTCAAGATTATTACATAGACAATCCATCCTAACCCTTTCTATGTCACCATTAATGGTCAGAGTAAATACTCCAGAGCCACTATAGATTGTTGCAAGAGTGTGAATGATACTCATATTAAATCTATGGTAATTCAATCTTAAGATCCTTGCATCATCTGTATGGAGGCACATGCTAGCTACTACCATGTCATTATGACGAAGAGTAGAGAACATGTTGTTCAATTGAGGTAAGGGAAGGAGCCACCAACACATGCCAAAAACTTGGATCTCCAGATTCTAGGTGGAAAACCTTCATGTTGCCATTTTGTTGGTTGTGGAGCCTAATTATATTCATGATTCAAAGGTTTGTTTTAGCCATTCTTAGACCCCATTACCTAACGGGGGGGTGTGGGGGAGATTTCCCCCCCACAACTGTCATCAGGGGGGTCCAAGGGGGCGACGACAATTTTTGTATCCCCCCCTAGCGGGGAATTCAGAGGCAACGCCCCCGAAGCGAAATATTAGGAAAAATTGCCTTGTAAAATATTGTAATTTCGTAGTCAATATGGACCATTTTTGAGGTTTTTTCCCTAGAAGGAAACCCTATTTTATAAGGGAATTGTATTGCAGTTGTGTATGAATGTGAATATTGTATTTTGAGAGAGGAGACTGCGAGAAAAATAAGAGGAAGTTACAACGAGTGTGTTGTAGGTTGTATCCCTTCATTTTGCTGGATAATAAAAAGGAAGGACCTAGAAATTTCTCTGGTGGATGTAGCCCACACTGGGTGAACCACACATATCTATATCTCTATTGTATTGTGTATATTTTGTGTTTTATTTCCGTATTTGTTTTATTTTATTGCTCCATGATCCTATTTTTCTAACAATTGGTATCAGAGAGAAAGGTAACTCGCAGGAAAAGAGGGTTCTTGGTTCGAGTGGGAGAAATGGAGGAAGATGGAAAGTTTAGGGTCGAGAAATTAAATGGACAAAACTACCAGTTATGGAAGATGCAGATGGAAGATTATTTATATCAGAAGCATCTATTCCTACCATTGGGAGGAATAGAAAAAAAGTCGACGGCCATGAAGGATGAAGAATGGGAGGTTCTTGACATAAAGGAACTAGGAATGATACAACTGAGTCTGGTAGCATCAACGACTTTCAATATTTAAAAATAAAAGACAATGAAGGAGTTGATGGACACATTGGCTAAACTGTATGAAAAATCCTCGACATCCAATAAGGTATTTCTAATGAAGTGATTATTTAATATGAATATGTCAGAAGGTAGTTCGATTTCAAATCATTTAAATGAATTTAATATGGTTACTAATCAACTAAGTTCTGTAAAAGTGGACTTTGATGATGAGGTTAGGGCTCTTCTAATCCTGTGCTCATTGCAAAAAATTTGTAATGGCTTGGTCATGGATGTAAGTAACTTTATCTTTGGTTCAAACACTCTAAAATTTGATGATGTTGTTGGTGTTATCCTTAGCGAGGAAATGTGATGGAAAAGAACAGGTGATACATGAGGTAATGCGTTAAACATGGAGAAAAAGGTAAGAAAAAAGGATAGAGGAAAGGGCTCAGAGAATCGCGATAATTCTAGGAAAGGAAAATCCAAATCCAGACTGGGAAATAGTGCTAGAATTGTGGGAAGAAAGGAAATTTGAAGAAAGACTGCAAAGCTCCAAAGAAATAAATAAATGGATAGCAAGAGAAAAATCAGGAATCAAATGTAACAGGTGAAATGTTACAAGATGCTTTGATTCTTTCTGAAGATAATATTTATGAGTCTTGAGTAGTAGATTTAGGGGATTTGTTTCATGCCACACCCCACAAGAAACATTTTCTAGATTATGTTTAAGGTGTTTTTGGACAAGTTCATTTGGGTGATGATTCTCCATGCAAAATTGTTGGAATGGGAAAGGTACAAATAAAGAAAAATAATGGAAACCAATGGTTGTTGAAAGAGGTAAGACATGTTCCATATCTAAGGAAAAGTATAATTTCAACTAGGTAGTTGGCGAGTGAAGTATGTATATCTATATTTACAGATAAGTCGTGGAAGATCACCAAAGGATCACTGGTGATAGCAACAAGAGAGAAGGTAGGTACATTGTGTTTATGTACTGGTAGTACTGATTCTTCTATCTCTTTAGCTTCTACAGGAGTGGATACAACATTGTGGCATCATAGGATTGGAAACATGAGTGAGAAGGGGATTCATATAATTCACAAAATAAATTTGTTTCCAGATCTTAAACAAATTCATTTGGATTTCTGTGAGCATTGTGTTTTTGCAAAACAAAAGAGGGTCAAATTTCTTAGAGTCGGAAAAGAAAAGAAGAGTGAAAGGTTAGAGTTTGTGCATACAAATGTATGGGGACTAGCTCAGGTATCATCTCTTGGTGTCTCTTGTTATTATGTTACTTTTATTGATGATGCAACTAGAAAAACTTGGGTTTATTGCATTTGACAAAAATCTGATGTTTTTTATACTTTTAAGAAATGGAAATCTTTGGTTGATAATGAGACATGAAAAAGGTTGAAGTATCTCAGATCAGACAATGGAGGTGAATATTGCAGCAAGGAATTTCATGATTACTGTTCATACCATGGGATTCATAGAGAGAAAACAGTTCCAAGAACACCACAAGAAAATGGTGTGTCAGAAAGGATGAACAAGACAATCATGGAGCATGCAAGGAGTATGATATTTCATTTTGGGTTTCCCTTAAAGTTCTGGGTAGATACTATAGATATTGTTGTTTAGTTAATAAATAGAGTACCTTCAAGCTCTTTGGATGGTGGAATTCCAGAGGAGCAATGGACAGGTAAAAAGGTAAACTATTCTTTTTTGAAGACTTTTGGTTGTGAAGCATTTGTCCATATTGATAAAGAAAATAGAACAAAGCTTGAGGAAAAATATAAGAAGTGTACATTTATTATATATGGTGTTAATGATTTTAGTTATCGCTTATGGGATTATGAAAATCACAAAATCATTAGGAGTAGAGATGTCATATTCAATGAGAAGGTCATGTACAAAGATCAGTTGTAGGGAAAGGAACAAAAAAAAGAAAAACCAAAATACACAGTGCTTGATGAGATCACTGAAAAATAAATTCCAAAGTTACCAGAAAAATCAAAATGTACAACAACATGATCAAAAAGTACCTCAAACTCTTACAAGTGTTGTTAGAATATATACCAGGTTAAGTAGACCCCCTCAACATTACTCTCATTCATTGTATTATCTATTGTTGGTTGATTCTGCTGAACCAAAATGTTATGAAGAGGCAATGCAGGTAGACACTAAAAAGAAGTGGGAGCAAGGCATGAAAGAGGAAATGGATTCCTTGGTAAATAACCAGACTCGGGACTTGGTTCAGTTTCTTGTAGGAAAAAGAGCATTGTAGAATAAATGGGTTTACAAGTTGAAGGAAGAAGATGGAGGAAACAATTGGTACAAGGCTAGACTTGTTGTAAAGGGGTTTGCACAAAAGAAAGGTATATATTTTGATAAAATATTTTCTCCTTTTGTTAATATGACTTCAACTAGGACTATTTTAAGTCTTGTGGCTATAGAAGATTTGCATCTTGAACAGTTAGATGTAAAAACAACTTTTCTCCATGGGGATTTGGAGGAATATATTTATATGCAACAACCAGAGGGGTATGAGGTCAAAGGCAAGGAAAATTTGGTATGTAGGTTGAAGAAGAGCTTGTATGGCTTAAATCAAGATCTAAGGTTGTGGTATTTGAAGTTTGACAGGTTTATGACATAACAAGCTTATATTGGATGTCATTATGATCACCGTGTTTATTTTAAAAGGATAGAAAATGGAAGTTATATTATCTTGCTATTGTATGTAGATGACATGCTTGTTGTAGGGTCTAATATGTAGGATCTAAATGTTCTCAAGAAGAAATTACATAATTCATTTGTGATGAAGTATTTGGGTGCTGCAAAGAAAATCCTTGGTATGAGAATAACAAGATACGAGAAAAATTTCAAATTGACATTGTCTTAGGGTGAGTACATAGAGAAGGTCTTGGAGAGGTTTAGAATGTAGAATTAAAAACCAGTTAGTACACCTTTGGCCAACCATTTAAAATTAACTAAGAAAATGTGTTCCAAGACACAAAAGGAGATAAAATACATGTCCAAGGTCCATTATTCATCAACAATTGGTAGCTTGATGTATGCGATGGTTTGCACAAGACCAGATATTACACATGCAATGGCATTTGTGAGCATGTATATGAAAAATCTAGGTAAAGAACATTGGGAGGCAGTACAGTGGATTCTCAGGTATTTGAGAGGTACTTCTACCAATGCATTATGTTTTGGAGGTTCAAACACTGTTCTACAGGGATATGTTGATTCAGATATGGTAGTTTATAAATATAGCAGAAGGAGAACCACAATGTATGTTTTTGTTGTAGGTGGAATATCAGTAAGTTGTAATTAAAGAAATACAAAAGGTTGCTTCACTTTCAACAACAAAAGAAGAGTATGTTGTTGCTACAGAGGCTAGTAAATAAATGATTTAGTTAGAGAGGTTTATGGAGGAATTGAGAAAGAAGCAAGAGAATAGTAGGTTGTAATATGACAGTGAGAGTGCCATTCATATTGCAAATAACTCAGTCTTCCATTCAAATACTAAACATATACAACTCAAGTACCATTTCATATGATCTGTCTTGGAAGATGGACATTTGAAGTTAGAAAAGATACATACTAGCCAAAATCCTGGAGACATGTTAACAAAGGGAATAACCAAGAAGAAACTGAGTTCCTGCTCATTTTGAGTTGGTCTTCAAGCATGAAGGTAAAGATGAGAAATTTTCTAGGTCCAAGGTGGAGTATAGTCCAGTAGGTACAACAACAGTGGAGTTATTGTGATCAATATCCTAGTGGGAGATTGTTGGTTGTGGAGCCTGATTATCTTCTTCATTCAGAGGTTTGTTTCAGCCGTTCTTGGACCCCATTACCTAACGGGGGGTTTGGGGGGGATTTCCCCACCATAAATTTCTCAAAGGGGGTCCAGGGGGAATGGCGACAATTTTCGTAGTGCCCCCCTAGCGAGGGATTCAGGGGTAGAGCCCCCAAAGCGAAATATTGGGAAAAATTGCCTTGTAAAATATTGTAATTTCATAGTCAACATAGAACATTCATTATAAGGTAGTAGATCTGACAGTATAAGTTATTTTTAAGGTTTTTTCCCTAGAAGGAAACCCTATTTTATGAGGGAATTGTATTGCGGTTGTGTACGATTGCGAATATTGTATTATGAGAGAGGGGATTATGAGAGAAAGAAGATGAAGTTACAGTGGGTGTGTTGTAGGTTGTATCCCTTCATTTTGCTAGATAATAAAAAGGAAGGACCTGATAATTTCTCTATTGGATGTAGCCCACAATGGGTGAACCACGTATATCTGTGTCTCTATTGTATTGTGTATCTTTTGTGTTTTATTTCCAAATTTGTTTTATTTTATTTCTCTGCGATCCTATTTTTATAACAAATTCTATATGTGTTCATGATCATATGACACCCCATCCAAGGTTAGGTGGTCCTGTCGAGCCAAAACCATACATGCCAAAGGAAGAGGATCATGAGGGTGGTGAAGAGGATTACATCCCTATTCTTCGATATCTCTTGTTATGCCAATGTTTTCCAACTGTTCTGCCACCCTATTTTCATCTCTTCTGACATGGGAAGGGATTAGAACTAGATGAGGAGGAAGAAGAGATTTTAACAGTTCCAAGTTTATAAGAAGTCGCTAGCTTGGGGAGATATTAGCCAATACTCAACCATCAATAAGTTTAGATAGCATTGAAATAATGATTTGTGAGTCTCTCTCTACTATGACTTGAAATAAACCCTGATGAATTGTAGCTTGAATACCTATGATGAGGGCCTGCAACTCCACTGCATTGTTGGTCTCAAATCCTAAGATTACCACAAGAAAATGGAGAAAATGCCCCTGAGAATCTATGAAAACCACACCAAACAGCTGGGCCTGAATTACCCTTTGAGGATTCGTCAAATTTTAACTTTATAAATACCTAAGAAGGGTGCTACCAAATATTATTCCCCTTCTGAGAGGTTGAGAGGGAAGGAGAGGTATTTTTCTAGGGAGATGGGTGTACGTTCCATTGGTGAAGAATAACCCTTTCATTTTGATCACAGGAAATATATTCCTTTATCCAGTTGGAAAGCCTGACTGTCTCCAGGATTGAGCCTTGAATAATAGGCCATAACTCCCTCCATTGCATCTGGACATAACGAAAGACCGATTTGTTGCAATCCTTCCACAATTGCCAAAGGACAAGGCCAAGTATAAGGTTCCAAATTCTATTGAGGATGGAGTTCTTGAATGCTGACTATCACCAATTCACTAGAGTGGTAGTGATACTGTCTCTTTGTCATTTTGAATTTCTCATAATTTGTGCAGACTAGTCCCATATTTGAGATCTTAAGAAACATGTATTGAGTAAATTCTCTAAGGTTTATTCTTGTTGGAGACAAAGAGGGAATATTGATGGCCCAATAAAACCTCTCTTCCTGAGGCTGTCCCATGTAAGAATTAACCTATGAGAAACCAACCAAAGAAAGGTACTTATCTTGGGCCATAGATTGAGCTTCCAAATGTTGGACCAGGTGTTTTCCTTCGACAAGGTGGAAAAATTGGCTTTAATTTCACTAGCCTCTTTGATTGTAAAGTTGCCTTTAGGTGCATATCCCCATCTTAGAATATCAGGTCCCTCCTTGATTCTCACCTTGTGTGATACCACTTCTTGGTTCCATGGCATCATGTCGATGATTAAAGGTAATTTTAAATCAACATGATCATATCACCATTTCCTCCAAGTGGAGACAGGTTCATCATTGACCCAGTAGTCTACTAAATATTTTAATCCCAATTAAGACGAAAAATCCCAGATTTTGGCAAGTTGATGAATATGAGAGAGGGGGGGAGTTTCTACCAAGAATCCATCTAGAACAAAGCTTGATGATCACCTTGGATTTCCTAGAAAGGGTGATCCCTGATCAGAGCTCAATTTTTCCATGAAACATTCCATATCAGTGATCATGTTCTTTCCTCATCCCATCAGATTAGATTATCCTCTTCCACTAATGGAATATATTTATGTCTCCAAAGTTGGGCCCATCAATCCCCTAGATTATTAAGACGGTTTCGCCAATTGTTTTTCCCATGTAACTTTGTTTATCAATAAGGGATGCCTCAGACCGAGACCACCAGAGAGTTTCATCTTACAAAGAGTGTCTCAATTTATGAGAGACCATTTGCATCCCTACTTTTTCCTTACCAAAGTAATTTTCTTTGAATTCTTTTGATGGAATTGAGGATAATTTTGGGAGCAGATAAGGAAGAGAAGAAATAGATAGGGATTTCTTGGAGAACATATTTTAAAAGAACAAAGTGTCTGGGGATATTAAGAGTACGACAAGTCCAAGAACTGAGATGCTTTTCCAGTGCAGGCATGATACATTCCCAAGAACTATTTTTAAGAGCGTTGTATATAAGAGAAATACCCAGATACTTGGATGGAAGGGACTCCCTGCTAAAGTAGAGGATTTTGATGATATTCAATTGGATAACTCGAGGAGTTTTGAAGAAGAAAACATGGTATTTTTCGGAATTTATAGAGGTTCCCAAGGAGACACAAAATTCATCAAGAATGTTAGGGATTCAACGAGCTTCATGAATAGTTGGGTATCCCATCATGATATTGTCATCAACAAATTGACTGTAAGAGACATGGGGGTGGAGACCATCAAGAGGGATGCCCTTCAAGGAGACGTCTATAATAACCTCTTTAATATATCGAATCAAGCCTTTTGCCATGATGAAAATGCGGAACATAGAAATGGGGTCTCCCTGTTAGATACCTCGAGAGGGGGAGAATGATTTAGGAGGTGATCCATTGACCAAGATAGAGAAAAACGTCGAGGAGGTTAAGTTCATAATCCATTGGACCTAGTCTTGATTAAAGACAAATGAAAGGAGGTTTGAACAAATATACTTCTAGCTAATATTATTAAAGGCCTTTGAAAGATATATTTTAATGAACATTCCCAACATGCTAAAGGTTTTTAAGGAGTGAATAACCTTATGAACTAGAATGACGCTATCCATAATTTTTCAGCCTTCAATATATCCAGATTGCTCTTTAGAAATAATAAAAGGTAGAATAGGTTTGAGTCTTAGAGAAATTACCTTAGTTAGGATTTTGTATATGACATTGCAGAGAGCGATGGGGAGAAATTTCCTAGGGTGAGTGATTCATTCCTCCTTCATAATCAAAGTGAGAAATGTTGTGTTGAGTGCTGGAAGTACTTATCAGAATCATATGGAGTCTTCAATCAACTACCATACCTCTTCTATGACCAAGTTCCAATAGTGGTGGACGAAATCCATCATGAAGGTATCAAGTCCTGGGGATTTGTCGGTAGGATTCTCCTTGATGGAGAGATCCACCTCCTCTTAGGAAATGATTCTAAGGAGTGCAACATTTTTTTCTTTCGTGACTAGTGAAGGGATATGTCTAGTGATTTTGTTAATTTCCTCTGATCAATTTGGGAATGTCCCAGATAATAGATCTTGATAGTAATAAACCGACTCTTTTTCAATTTATGCATGGGTCATGAGGGGAATCCCATGGGAATATTCTAGGATGGAGATACAATTTATGTTCCTTCTCTGTATCATGGACCAATGAAAAAACTTAGAGTTTTCCTCCCCCTCTTTCAACCACTGAACACATGATTTTTAATGCCATAGTATTTCCTGTTGCATTTATATTTCTTCCAATTGTTTCTTGAGCCAGGTTTCCTCCTTTGATAATTGATCTGTAGTGCCATGATGAATGGTTTCCTATTGTATATGTTTCATTCTTTGCTCCAAATCCTTATGTGCCTGAAAAATATTGCCAAAGGTGTGTTTGTTCCAGTCCTTCAAATGTTTCCTGAAAATTTTCAATTTTTTTTGGAAACAATACATCAGTGAGCCATGATATACCATAGATTCCTTCCACTAGTTCTCCACATTCTCTTGGAAATCACTATTATTTAGCCATAATGTTTCGAAGTGAAAGGGTCTACGCTTCAGGGAACTAACCACATCTATCCAGATCTGGATGGGCCAATGGTCGGAGCTGAACACGAGAAGAATGTTGGCTTCCAGTGCTAATGCGTTCAACCTCACAGACTCATAAATAAGAAAATGGCCCAATCGAAAGAAAAATTGGTGAGAGCTAGATTTCTGATTGGACCAAGTGAATTTCCCATTGATACTCTCCATGTCTATTAACTTCAAAGAATGGATTAAAGAATCAAAATTGGTTGGAGTGTGCCCATAGCTTTGAAATTTTCTCCCTTGTTGCATTGGCAGACCTCACATTCATCTAGTACAAACGTCATGTTTCACACCCTTCCAGAAAAAAGAACGTTTGACCCGTTCATAGGTTTTGGTAAACCATGAATTCCCAGCTATGGGTGAGGCATGAAGTTCAGAAAGAACTATGGATTTAATTTGGGATTTATTTCATAAATACAAATGACCTTTGTAGTGAATCTATTCATTATGCCAAGAGTACCTTGGAGAAACTGAAGAATTGTGTTGCAATTGATGGAGCAGGCTAGAAATTTTGGGATCTTGCATCCATTCCTGATGAATAGCCTGGAGCCAATTTGGTACAATGAAGGAGAGGGATAAAAGGGACCCGTCTTCTTCATATTTTTGGGAAAGAGCATCGACCACTACATTTTATTTTCCATTCTTTTAAATGGTCTCATAAGTATAGCCAAATAGGTTGGTCACCAATTTTTGTTGTGTCGTGGATGAAATTCGCTATTCTAGGAAATACTTGAGACTCTGATGATAAGTTTTGATTTGGAATTGTTGACCAAATAAATAAGGATGCCAAAGATCCACAACATGAAGAATAGATAACATTTCCTTTTCATAAATGGATTGGCCCAAATGCCACTATAAAAGTTGTGTTTGATAGTGAAGGCCACGGGCCTACCATATTGCACGAGGACAGCTCCAATTCCTTTCCCTGAAGCATCACATTCCTTTCTTTGTGAAGCCTGGGATGGATGGGATAGGGGTCGAGAACATATAATATTTTAAGGCCTCAAAGGCATCATCCACAGCTGAAGTCCAAGTGAAATTAATTTTTTTAAGGAGAGAAGTGAGAGGAGCTGTAATATTTCCATAATTCTGAATAAAATTCCTATAATATCTTGTCAAACCCAGAAAACCATGCAATCTTTTAATAGTATTAGGATGAGTCCAATTTTTCATATATTCAATTTTCATAGGATCCACTCAGACACCATCCTTTTTGACAATATGACCTAGGTATTTCACTTTTGAGGTAGCAAAGGCACATTTAGAGTGTTTGAGGAAAAGTTGGTGCTTAGAGAGTAGATGGAGAACTTGATTCATATGGGAGAGATGGGATGGACAAGTTTTACTATAGATGAGAATATCATCAAAGAAAACTAAGACAAAATGATGGAGAAAATAATGGAAGACATGATTCATAAGACTTTGAAAAGTGGAAGGAGCATTACAGAATCCAAATTGCATTACCAAGAATTCATAATGACCCCCATGAGTGTGAAATGAAATATTGCGAATTCATTCTTCTTTCATACAGATCTGGTGGTAGCCAGAACATAGATCCAATTTGGTGAAACACTGAGCACCACTCAATTCATCTAAGAGGTCATCAATGACAGGAACAAGGATTTTGTCTTTGATTGTGAGTTTGTTGAGGGCACGAAAAATTAGGACACATGCGCCAAGTACCTTATTTCTTGAGTACCATGACCATAGGGGAACAATAGGGGCTAGTACTAAGATGGATAACACCAACTTCTAGTAATTCATGAACAATTTTGTCGATTTCATTCTTTTGGGAAAAGGTATGACAATAAGGTCGAACATTGGGAGGAATACTCCCTGTTATGAGAGGGATGGAATGATCATGGACTCCACGGGAAGCGGGAAGTTTTTTGGGGGTGGTAAAAACAACTTGGTGGTAGGAGAGGATAGATTAGAGGTCGGGATGCACAAAAGGTTTCTCGATAACATGAATGGAGTGGAGTTGGGCTATAATTCTCAAATCACCTTTTTTGAGGAGGTTTTCCATGCGATGGGAATTGATGATCTTAGGGGAGCCTATTGTGATTCCTTGGAAATTATATTGTTGTCCCTCCTGTTGAAATTGCATGGTTAAGTCCTTATATCTATGAGAATGACACCTAGAGTGCGTAACCATTCAGCACCAAGAACAATGTCACAACCACCCATTTATATAGAAAACATATGGGATTTTAGGTGATACTAACCAATTTGGAGTCACACATCATCACATCATCCCCCACATTTCATGGAACCACCATTGGCAATAATGATTTTAAAATTATTGACGACACAGATGTAACAATTGAATTCTTGGGAAATGCGGTGATAAATAAATTTATGGGAGATACCACTTTCCACAAGGATGGTGAATTTCCTATTTTTGATGTAACTAATTAATTTGAGAGTTTGGGGAGCAGAGAATCCAGTGAGGGCATTAAGTGAAATCACCAGGTCAATGTTTGGTGGATCAGAGGGTGGGGTGAGGTCCGACCGCAATGGTAGTTCCTCCACAGGCGGAACAATAACATCTTCTTTAGAGATATCCTCAGTCACAGTCATACAAATCTTTTGTTTTTTACACTTGTTCCAGAGAAAATATTTTTCATCACAATTATAACAAAAACCCTTGAGTTGACGTTCAACCATTTTATCCCTCGTTAATTTCTGGATCTTGATGGGAGTTGCAGGAGGGGAAAAATTGGTGGGTTTAGGCCGAGGAGGAAAGGAGGGTTTGTGGGTCTAGGAGGATTCAATTTGTTTTTCGTCCTTGGCTCTTTGAGTAGCTTCCAACCAAGTTTGGGGGCGTTCCATGAGAACATGGGCATGAATTTCATCTTTGAGGCCACCGATAAAGCATTCCCTAAAGAAAGCATCTGACATGCCCTCCGTTCTGAAATCCAGGTGCTCAAATGAAACAATAAAGTCTTCCACTATCCTATATTTATTTAACTTGTTCAAAAATCCTAAATGGTGAGTGTCAGTGTCAAAATGGTCATAAAGTTCAACAACAAGTTGTGTCCAATCAAGATACCATTAGCGTTCATTTTTTTTTTCCATTGCCACCATTGCCATCATTCTAGATCTAGATGTAGGACACCATAAAAAAGATTGGATAAATCATCAGTAATTCCAAGCAAAGAGAAATAATGTTCCATTTGGGTGACCCATCCTATAGGATCTGATCCATCAATTTTTTTCACCTCAATTCTGGGAGGGCGAAGGTCTTGGGAAAAGTGGGTAGTATGAGGACCTTGGTAATTGGAAGAGTCATGGTCATTCTGGTAAGATGGTTGTTCAGAAGAGGAAGTGTTGTGGGAATGATTTAGGAAGTGTTCTTTGAGGTATTTGAAGTCTTTGATGTGGGAACATTGTTCCTTGAGGATCTCCATAGCTGAATTGATTGATCTAAGGTTTGCACTGATAGTCTTGATGTCTTCTTGGTTCTGGTGGGTGTCAAAAATCAAGGAATTGAGTTCTTGGTCTCATTTGGTAGTCATTTGGATAAATGAGTAGAAAAATGGTATAGGGGAAACAAAAGGGGCCCGAAGGGGTGGGTGGGACCATGGAGAAGAATGGTGTCAAATGATAGGTACCATTGCGATCAAGGAAAAAAGGGAGATCCAAAGGGATAGGAGCCAAATAAGGGTTTTGGAGAAGGGTCGGGTCCACAATTTTTTTTTTAAATGATAAGTATCACTAGAATTAGGGAAAAGAGAGGAACCTAGTGGGATAGGTCCAAAATAAGTGCATCAGTGGGAAAACTATACTCTTTTTTTTTACTCCTGTGGAATTATACTTCACCTTGAAGAATAATGCAGTGACGAAATTCCTAAATGCTTAACGGGAAGAATTGTGTAGTAATTTTGCAACCAAAATGCAGAAGGCACGGTTGCACGGAAATAGATCTTGTCTATTATATTTTTTTTTGTTTCCATCCCCAGGGGTAGGATATTCATGGATTCTATAGAAAAGGGTTTACCCTGTTCTATAGATCTCTAATATACGTGTGGGGTCCAATAGTAGTACTCGACCCAATATCTCAGGGAACCAATTAAGGAGGCTAGACCGTGCCCTTAGCCGTACTACCCGACTACCCAGGTACTAGAGAGAATATTCCCAAATGTTGTTCTCGGTGGCACTATAGAAGTCAAGCGACCAATCCATTTATCTATGGAGGGATTCAGGAGATCTAGGCCAATCTATATACAAGTGTTGTCTGATGCACTACCACTCAAAGGGGTACCAAAAGGGGTTACAAGGGTGGCCAACAAATGTGTTCTTAAGTACCACTTGTATTTCCTACGTGTATGACTCCATGACCGTGGGTGTATGTGTGTAATGACATATATCTATAGATTCAAGACACTAGGATATGTCTCTACCCTGAAATATTTAACCCACAATTTTCTACTGAGGAAGGTGCTCTGATACCACTTGTAGTATTCCAGATATAAAAAAATATGCAGAACATAAATATTTTAGCTAGATATGGCATAGAAACAATGATATAACCAAAACAATACCATAATAATACCAGAATAACACCAAAGAGAGAAATTTGATTATTGATATCAATGTTCACTTGCCTCTTCAAGGGGGAAACCTTTAGCAGAGAAAAGCTCTATTACAATAATATAAAAGACAAGATTTCTCATACCCTCTACTCCTATTTATACTAAATATATCTATCCAAAAGAACAATCTAGAGGAAGATCCTTCTAGAAGTGAAAGATTCTATTAGGTCTTCTTACATTTGACTTATTCTTCCTTATTGATAGGACTTATTAATATTGGCCTTTATTACATGGAATTATATTATTCTACCTACATGAGGGGTTAGGGAGGTTAGGCCCCTAACACCTTGTAGGAACAATCAACTTGCAATCTTTGGATATGTATCCAAAATTGTTTCATTTGTAGAATTCTAATTCATTATTCAATTAGTCGAAATGATTATAGTTTCTATTATAAGCTTCATGAGGATTTTTGAGATAGTTATTCTTAGGATAGCCTACATAGTTTCTTATATCCCTAGAATAATATCTACAATTTATAGCCTTCTGTCCAAAATTGTTGCTATAATAACATAATCCAAGAAGGATATTTTGGTACCTGAGTGTGGGAGATATTCTAGGTGGTTCAACTCTTTTGTAATATTCTTCTTGAGTCCTCTCCATTGTTGTTTGATTATTTTCTGTCCCTATGATTGGATGATCTTCTTCTCGAATTCTTGTTTCCTAAGTGTTCTCCTTTGAAGGATTGCATTCTTCCTTCTTAATGGGACCCCTGATGACATTTGCATAATTCTTTTGTTTTGCTTCTTTTCCTATCGTCATATAGCTTGAATCCTTGTTAGTATGAGTTTGCTTGTATCCTAGTCCATACTTGTCATAGCATGGCCTTTGGCTGTTGATGATTTCATCCAATATTTTGGTTATATTATCAAAGTTCTATTGGATGTCCTTCTTTTGAAGTGCCTTCCTTAGTGAGACTACTTATGCTTCCAGGATTTCCTTTATTTTCTCATCTTCTTCCAACTGGTTTTTGAGTATTTCTTTAATCATTATGGCTTCTTCCAAATAGAATTTTAGACCGATAATAATCTTCTCTATTTCTCCATAAATTTTGTTTGTACTTTGAGAATACTCTTTTACCTCATTTATTTCTCTCTTGAGTGACTTGTTTTTCTTCCTTTATATTTTTATAGTTCTTAAGGAACTGACCAGTTCTTCCTCAATATCCACTTCCCCTTTGTCTTCCTCATCATATTTAGGGGTTTCTTATTGGTTTTCCATTTCCATAAAGAGAACTCTTTCCGAGTCACTATCACTACCATTATCCTCACTAGATGAGGATCTGTCTTCCCTTGAATATAGAATTTTCTTGAAGAATTTTCTTTTCTTGTCTCTTTTCTGGTATTTCTTTTCTTTGTTAGGAAATTATTCTTCTTGATCACTATTTGAACCCATTTCATAAAGACATTTGGAATCAAAATGTCCAATTTTACCACAATTAAAGCACTTTAAGGGACACTTACCTTTGTTCTTTCTAGTTCCTTTCTTCAAACTCTTCACGAAGTTGGATATTTCTTCATCTCCATCTGAATCATCACTGTAACTAGAGATTAACTTTGAATTTTTATTGTTCTTTCTTATCTTCTTAGATTCCTTGAAAGATGCTTCCCTTTTGTATGTATTACCCCATTATGTTCTCATTTCATAAGCTATAAGTATTCCATGTAGCTCATCCATTCTCAATGTAGCAAGATCTACTCTTTCTTCTAGGGTTGAAACCTTAGGATCAAATCTCATTGGAAGAAAACTTAGTATATTTTGAACAATCAATTTTATTTTTAATCTCTTCTCCCAGTCCTCTAATACTATTCACAACTTCATCAACATAGAGAAAATAAGCTGCAATATCTTCGTCTTCCTTCATTTTCAGATGTTTAAATTGTCTTCTGTAGGTTTGAATCTTGGCCTCTTTGACCTTTTCATCTCCTTCATAAATATTTTTGATCTTGTCCCAAATTTATTTTTCAGAATCAAAGTGCATAACTTTGACATAAACCAAACTCACCACACCACTTCTTTGCATTTCTTTCATAGAGTTTCTTACCAGCATGGTTTGTTGGAGGAGTGGAAGGTGCTTGGTATCCATTTTCTACAGAGTACCAAAAATCAAATCCCAGTGCTTGCACAAAAAATTTCATCCTTCTTCTCTAGATGGAATAATTATGACTATCAAACAAAGGGGTTCCATTATTAGTGCAATCCATGATCTACCTTCAAGTGGTTAGACTATTCCCAAAGGATCTGCTTAGATACAAATTGTTGGAAATACTGAGAGAGGGGTGAATCAATATTTCACTATTTTTAGCAATCTTTAAAACTTTAAAGTTACAAAAAAATTATGAAAAATTATTCAACTACTAAATCACAACATATCACATCACATGCATGGTACACAGATATTTTATGTGGAAAACCAATTGGGAGAAAACAACATAATTATTTCTAATATATTAGAAGATTATATTCATCAGAAGCACCAATTTCCAAGATGATCCAACACCAACTAGAACGAGGAACCAACCTCCTTAATTTTCTAACACCAACTATAAGGAGGCACCAACCCCCTAGTGAGAATGAACTCACACTTCCCATTCACCAAACTTCAAAATGAACACACCAATATTCCTGTGCACCACCTAACCACCCTTTGATGGATTTTGTGAGGTAAACCATTACCTTAATAGCTGTAAGGAGTAGAATATGTCACCCTTGATAAATATTTTTCATATTCTTCCTTCTTATACCAAAACGTGTCCTTTACTTGATCAAAACACAAACACTATACTCTTCTTCCTTGCTAAGTTAAATATCCTGCCAAGATAGATCTGAAATCTTTGCTTGAATTTCTTTGACCAATATGAAATTTTTGCTAGAAAAACAAATCTCAATTCTTCATAGATTAATCTTGGTACATTCCTCATTATTAGATCTAGAACTCACCAAAATTTTCTCCTGTAGAATCCCTAAAACTCGATCAAATTATTTTTGCAATTTACATTTAGAGAAATGCCTCAGACTTGCATTAGAATAGTCCTCATACTCGCCTCATATATGCCCTTCCATTTTTCCTTTAGAATAGAATAAAACTTGCCATAGGTGTGTGCTTTAATTTTCCTTAAGAATAGGGATAAAGTTACCTCATATCGTCTCTTCCATTTTCCTCAAGAACATGCCTATACTTTCCTCATATATGGACTTAAATTACCTCATATTTGGCCTCAGAACATGCCTAATATTCACACCAAACAATCATGAAGACTCACCTAAATTTCATTTTAGAAACAACCTCAGAACATGATCCAATACTCCCAGAAAGACATAGATCAACCTCAGCCTTACATCATTAGAAAATTTCTCCTTGTAACCTCAGAAACGTTCGGCCTCACTGCTTCAAAACTTGCTTGGAATAGAATTCAAGAAATTCATAAAATCTAGTCATAAAAAATCACCTTGTTCGCATGGAATCTACCTTAGAATAGTATCAGAGATTCACTGCTTCAAATATCCAAATATTTGTTGCCTCAGATCTTCAAATTTTCACTACCTCAGATCTCCAATTTACCACAGTAAATTGCTGAATTTTCCTCAGGCCAAAATTCGTTGATTTGATAGATGAAATTGAGAACTTTTAGCACCTATTTATACTATTTTTGACATCTTTTTAGGGATGAATTAACCATGTATCATCAATTTTATTTTTAATAAAATATTTTATCCTTTGGGGCCGACTTCACTAATACACCATTATTTTATTTGTAACAATTATTCCAAGTGAGGTTGACCCATGCAATGGGGAAAGATTAAGTGATCATCCTTTAAGAGAGAATAACTTTTCAATCGTGTGGAACCGCGTGGCGTTCCAACTATAATTTAAAATGGCTTGAAGAGGACTATCAAACCATGGAGGATTTGCATGCATTTGCAATTTCCTTCATTCTCATTTTATTTAATAAACTTCAAGGATTCTTGACCACACCTATGGGGTTTTTGGACTTTCTTTGACACTTCGTATAGGGTTGACATCAATGACAACCAATTTTCCAACATAGGCCTCACCTTCTAGTTAGGTTTTTTCCCATATTGGCTTTCCCATGTCACATATTGTGTTCATTTGTGTGGATGGTGTGTTTATTTTCTTGTTTATTTCATGTTTCATTTATTTCCATAATTCTAAGGACTACATGTTGAGCTTTTCATTTTGATAAATAGAAGTTGCACAAGATACCACGGAGCTAGAAGACCAAGCAAAGGAAGGAAAATAAGGCTGAGCGAAAGAACATGCAACCTACAATAAATGGTTAGAGGCCAACGTACAATCAATTTTGGGAGGAGCAATTGAAACATAATCAATAAGAGGAGAGAGCTCATGGGTTCTCAATCAATAATAAAGGATCGCAATATATAATGAAAGAAGAGGATTGTAATTGGGTCGGGTAGTGAGAATTATTTTTGCACCATATTGGGAATTCAAGGGAAAATATTATTGTACTACAGTAGAGGTAGTAAGAGAAAGAGACTGGAGAGAATATAATATGGTCTTGTATTATCCTTATAGGTACTTGTTGGTTCTCTCTGGCATGAATTTGTATATGTCTGAGATAAGTTGTGCATGTATTTTGAGTAAGGACTCTGATATAATAGAATATCAATGGGGATACAATTTAAAAGAATATCTATGTGTATGATGATTTATGTTTCCATGGAATGATATTATGTTATGTCTATAATGCATGATGCTTCTATATTTCTTTATGGTGTTTTGTGCAACTTTTTTCTTATTTCCTGGGTTATGAGGTGTTACAGACTATAATATGGTTAATCTATCTTGCGCAAGAATGGTATTACTATTGATAAATTGTAGATATGACTAATAATTATTCTTACCCTTCCCTAATCTTCATGTTTTTGTCGCACTTTCAGTGAGACTTCTTCACTTTTGGGAAGATGAAAATTCCATCTCACTAGACTACATCGATACCCTTTTGTTGGTAACCTAGAGAGGACCTTAGTCTAACAACTTTGTGCCAACAAAATGGTTTCGTTGCCAGGACCTTTTCTTTAAAGGGAACTTGTAAGGAGGATGCTTCCTCGGATCCATAGATATGATGTTCAATAGTGGTGGGAATTCAATTGTGATGCATTCATATGGAAGGAAGCAAAGTTAGAAATTTGAACTTGAACACTGCAAGAGATTTTGTCTTCTACTCGAAAAGATCGAATGACCAATATGAGATCTTCTGGGTAAAATTTTGGGAAGAATTGTTCCATTGGGTAGATCGACTATAGGAATATCTAGATTTCAAAGTACATGTCAAGAAAATATGTACTTGGGATACAGAGAAGATAGTATATCTCCATCATCTGTATCACTAGATTACTCGAGTAGTGAATTTCTAGGTTGACACGACTATTGGCACAGGGGTAGACCCTGGTTTCAACACTTCAACAACGCACCAGCAAATCCCTAACTACCGTCCCTTTCGGCAACACCTGTGAAGTAGGTGAAGTCTCACCCGGGGTAGAGGCAGGGGGGGTTGTAGGACTCAGGTGTCTGCAACCTAGATGGAAAAAAGATCCGTGATCACAATACTTAACAAAGCACTTAGCCAATACCATTCATTATTATTTAACCCTTTTATTCAAATCCCAGGTTAAAACCCTAGTTACAGAACAACACAGTATTAATCCAGATCTAAGAACATCTAACCATTTAGCATGTAGAATTACAACATATCTAGCATTCATTCATATCATAAGTACTAAACATTCATAGATCTATCTATCATAAAAATGAACTAAGAAATTAAGTACATAAACACCATGAACACCATAGCACAAAACACATCGACACATGATATACGTGGTTCACCCCAGTGTGGGGATACGTCCACCAATATTCTTCTCTTATTATTAGTTTCTTCCAATCTTCTTACATGCACCAAGACACAACGCCAATTCCACATAAGACAGGAGATCCACGCACACTTCACCATATCCTCCTTCCACGAGTTCGGTCCAAGAATAGAGACTTACATAGTCTGTGCATAAAGCACTAAAAATCACTTGCACTTAGCTCTACAATTCTCAACATACAGTATGCACAAAGCCTTCACAACTATTTTCAATTAGCACTCTGGCTTCTTCTTACATTGCCTAGATACTTATTTATACATTACAAAAGGGGCCTAAACATGGGTAATACCCATGGGCCGACATCCCATACTCGTTACATAAACCCTAAATCCCAAAAATCCCATAAAAGGGGGCGAGATCCCGCAATCTCTGCTTTTCCTAGGCACTCCATCTTCGACCAACTTGTCGAAGTCCCAAAAATGGTCAAACACGACCAAGGTTCTCCAAAATTTGGTCGAGGGCCAACAGACCCCCAAAACTCACCTGTGACTCATCCTTAGTCACTGTGATCTGGGAAATTCTACTTCAAAGGCCTCCATCTTGGCTCGAGCTGCCTCAAATTGCTACTTCGCGAGACCCTCCTAGTCGGCGAACTCCTGAATGACTTTCTCGGTGACAGATGCTTCCAAGCATTGTTCCACTGTGGTGAACACATGTTCCAGTTGTGCACCTTGTCCTTCAATCTCTTCAAAAAGTGTGCAGGCTTCGTACTGCACTGGTTGGAGTCTCTGGGTCGCTTCAATGACTCTACTCTAGATTGCATTGACCTGTTGCTAAACTAGGCATACCTCCTGTGACCTTTTCATATTTTCTACCTCTGAAAGTTGCTTCAGTTGTGCTTGCACTATCGATGCTTGTTGTTTCAACTCCTAGAGTCGTGCCTCCAATATTCTCATCTCCAGGTCGTCTGCAAGGTGCTCATAGTTATGTGCGCTTCGGTCATTGATTTGTTTACATTCTAAGGCCAATGCCTTGATTCTTTCTACTGTGCCCCTGGTTGTTTCTTCTCTCTGATCCCACACTTCCTATGGAGTGCTCGACACTGCTTGCAGTTCCAGTTCTTTTACCCTTGATTGAAGCTACTGAATGGCTTCAATGAGATTTCCCACTTGGCTCTCAGTTGCCTCCTCTTCCATATGTGCCAGGCCCGACACAAAGCGAAGTGATCTAGTTACTTCTTCTCTAACCCCAATCTTCTTTGCGAGTAGTTGGTCTTTTTCTCTTTGAATATGCTCTCTGTCCTCTTCCAACTTCGTTCGAAGGTCATCTTTCTCTTGCTGCGCAACCCAATGTTTCTCTAAGGCTTCCTCCTTTGCTAGCTTCAAGGCCTCTATGGCATGTTCCTTTTCTTCCTATACTCATCGAAGGTGAGCCTCTGTCGCATCTGCTAATCTGCGTAGTTGGGCAGGTTCATCTCCCACTTCTATACCTTTTGATGATGATGTCACTGTAGACATTGCACGGATTAATAGAGGGCTTGTTGTACCCCTTTCAGCTCCACCTCGATCCTGTCATACATTGTTTCCTGCTTTTCTTCGTTCCATTGAAAAATATCCTCCGAAGTGGCTACTACAACTGCGGTCATGAGGTTAATATCATCCACTATGAGCACGGTCTATAACTGGGGCTTATTGGCTCGTGACTTCTTCCGCGTCGAGGGTTTCTTTGAAGAAACCTTTATTTTCTTTGATGTCTCAGCCTCTGTAAGGGGATCCTTAGGCGGTGTCACTTCACCCTTTTCCTGCTTGTCTTCGTCCCCTTCCTCTTTCTAGTGTACTTCATTGTTTCCTCCTTCTCCAGGTGAATCAGATGCATTTTTCTATGATGCACTGTTTATTTCCTGCACTTCTTCCTTCTTCTTCATCTTCTTGGCACTGATCAGTCCATAATATTCTTCTCGGGTGACCACAGGACTTCTGATGAGGTAGGAGTTAGAGAGCTCTGTCTGTTCGACTGGTACAAGGAATTTTGCAGGCCAGTCCTTGTTTATTTCCTCCATATCTTCCTCGTTCAGTTTGTAATAGGACTGCAACTCTTCCTTGTTTTCATCCCCACGCATAATGATATATATGAAGTGAATGTTTGCGTAGAATTTCGCAAGTGGCCTGAACCTATGGAGTGTATTCAACATCATGCGAGGGAAGGATTCAATGACCCTCTTCAGCTGTAAGTAATAGGTGTGGAACACCGCATTTGACTACCATTTCTTCTCCATGTCGCTCGAATACTATAGGGTAGTGAACCTCGTGGCTAGTGGTTCATATGGCTTGACTTCAGGGAAGGTCGCTCCCTCTGGCATATCCCAAATGAAAAAGGCAATGAGAATCAACAACCAGCTGAAGTGAAACTCGTAACTTTGGTCCTGTGCTTCACGACAATCCTGCTCCAACTAGTTGACGAGGTAGCTCGCCCAGTTCATCTGCATCCCTTCAACGCACTTTCCTACGAGGTCGACGACGAACCCCATGAATTGTGTTAGTCTGTTCTTCCTGACGATATTACCAATGATCAAATGGAAAGCTAGGCGCACTATTCCATCTTGTATGGAGGCTACCTTGTAGCCCTCCTTTCCATTCTCCACATCCTCGTAGGTGTCCTTAATTCGCTGTGCCAAGGTGCGATCTGTAGCCTTCCCTGGGTAGAATTTTTGAGGGTCTGGTCCTTGCATGCTTAATCCAGTGATCATGTGGATTAGCATTGGATCCATGGTCATGCATTTGTCTAACCATAGATAACCTCCATGGTAGTACAATGGGAGGATTTTAACACATGCGTTAACCTCCTGATGTTTGTCGAACTAGGGTAGCTTCATGACATTGAGGATGGTGGACCTCGCGATCTCCTTAGTCCATGGATGGGGGAATATCTTCGAATTCTTCCCCATTGTCTTTGTCAAGTAATTATGTGGTGCGATAAACACATAATTCTTCCTATATCCTAGGTTAAAGTCGTTGATCTTAAGTTCAGGGATCAGTCCTAGCTGCATTCCCACTATGTGTATCCCCTTCAGGAGGTACGTAGTGATGAGGGTGTAATCGAAATCTCTTGGAATGTTATCACGACTAACTGCACCAACCAGAGGTAAGATGTAGTCGGGCAAGACCGACGGGATGAGATTCATGTTTGCTAGGTCATCGTGGTGCTTGCTTCTTTTCTCCATTGTGGTTCAGGATGGACCAGATCGACTGGATCGTCGTGCAATCGAGGGGGATGCTTGCAATCCTCTAATCAATGAGGCATATACTCCTATGGAAATGAATTTCTCATCCATAAGGTCGATCAAGATTTCTTCTATGGAATTATCTACTACGCTAAGGTTGCCTGACATGCACGCTCGTGATCAAATGTCTCGGGTAGGTGACTAGACACTCAAGGTAAGTAAAATGGGTGGCGAGGTCTAAAAATCATAGTGCGGTGGTAATCATTTCTCTGTTAGCTCAGATAATCACAATTTGCAAAAGTGTCTTTGGTGAGACATTCGATGGATTAAATAGACAAATTCTTAATGAATTCCTCCAATTAGTAGGAATGCCTCAATCCATCCATTATGGCACGGTCCCAATGGTCCAATGGCGATATTTTCGGCAATACCTTCATTTCTAGACATTCTAGAGCGTCGTTCTAACAGTCAGAACACCTCCAATGGTCATATAGATTCACCATGGTGAAGTGCCAGTCTGTGTTGTTTTTCTATTCCGGCGAGGTTCAAGTTCTACAAGCCTGCTTCCTGCGAAGTTTTCTCTGGAACCTCATGCAATTTTCCTAGATTTTCTTTATTTTTACTGAGCTTTCTTGCTTTCTTTTCTGTGATCTGAGTCACTGGATCCATCTTTCCATTCTTATTCTTATATTCTCTTAGCATAGTAACTTCCCACTGATGAGGGTCATTCATAAGGTTTAAGTGGAATACCTCTTCTCTTATTACTTCAAGGGTTGGTGCTCTTCTCTCGTGCATGGACAGGTTCTTAGAGCCTTCTTGCATTCTTTCAACCTTGACAGCTAGTTCTCTAGCCCTTAGTTTCTTCAACTTGGCCTCTTGTTCTTCTATTAAGCGTGTTATTCTCCTAGCCATGAAATCCCTTAATTCTTTCTTTTTATGTTCGATATTTTCCTCTTGTTCTTTCCTTTGGATCTGATCTTTCTCAATCCAGGTACTTCCCAATAAAAGTGAAAAAGGAGTGTTATTCTCAACAAACTTAAGGACCTCAAATTCTTCTTCCGTTGATGTTCCATGAGCAACCATAGGTACACGAGTAAGTCTTCCACATAGGGTTATCATATTTCCTTTAAAACATCCTATTCCTCCTAATGAAGGAATCATAGCAGGCTTTCCCAAAATTTCCCAAGTACTTTCTGTCATGATATTCACCTGTGTTGCCTCATCCAGAACATAGTCTATGTCGAAGTCTCCTATTCTTATTTCTATGCACTCCTTCTCTTTTAAGATCTCTGGTAAACTGATGTCTCTATGATCATTCAAGGTTTCTTTCATTTGCAATAATATAGTCTCTGATGCTTTCTAGTTTTCTAGCATATCCTTAGTCTCTTGACCTTCTTCATGGTTTTCTTGTCTCCTATTCATCTTTTCAACTTTAGCAATCATTCTAGGACAATCCAAAACCTCATGACCAACAAATTTACAATAAAGACAAATGGGCATTGTACCAGGTCATTCCTTAGAAATATGTCTTGGTCTTCTGCAACTATAACAAAGAGTCAATCCTCTATTTCTCTTAAATGATCCCCAACCTTTCCTGTACTGCACATTGGGATCATAGTGATGAATCTACAAAAGATTCTTTCTAGGATCCTGCATCCACTTGGTAGTCCAAAAATTCTTTCTATGCATAGGAATACCATATATTTCATTATTTCTATCAGATTTATTCATATCAAATCTTCTTTCTTCTAGATGTGCCCTAGTTTTTCAGACTAGGACAAAATCTATCAAACATACCTAGATTCATTCTTTTGAAACAAAAATCTCCACTTATCTTACCTTTACAAGAGCACAAAGATTTAAGATCTTACTTCTTTGCTTCATATCTGATTCTCATCTTAGCGTAGATATTCACAAGTCAAGTAGAATACTGCGCACTACAACAACAGATCTATGCACACAGATTTCTCTTTCCTTCAGTTCCCAACAATCATAGTTTCAGGTTTCGGCAACGAAACCATTTGTTGGCACAAAGGTAGACCCAGGGTTCAACGCTTCAACAATGCACCAAAAAAATGCTAACTACTAGCCCTTTCGGCAACACCTGTGAAGCAGATGAAGTCTCACCCGAGGTGGAGGCAGGGGGGGTTGCAAGACTCAGGTGTCTGCAACCTATCTAGGACACAGATCTGTGATCACAATACTTAATAGAGAACTTAGCCAATAGCATTTATTAGTCTTTAACCCTTTTATTCACATCACAGGTTAAAATCCTAGTTACAGAACAACGCAATATTAATCCAAATCTAAGCACATCTAACCATTCAACATGTAGCATTACAACATATCTAGCATTCATTTAAATCATAAGAACTAAAAATTCATATATCTATCTATCATAACAGTTATTGGGTCACATATTTGTCCATATTCTCATCATCTATAAACATCCATTCCATCTCTTCTTCATCCTATTATTGTTCATTTATCATTCCATTTTCCATACATTTGCTACAACTGCTCATAAAATGACATATTATTCCTTTATAGGTGTTGCATCTCTAGAGGTTGGGTATTGAAAATGGAAGGTAAGAACCTACGTAGGCAACAAGTAAAATTCTTGTGTCAGTGCCTACCTTTGGATGATGCATAGATGTTGTTTTTAGGACATATTTAGAGCCCAACATTTTGGCGCCATTGCCGGAGAAGTTATCAAGGGCGCACAAGTCCAATTAACATTGTTTTTTTTAGTTGCATGTTCTTGACTCCGAGGTGAAGGGTCAAGGCATGTAGGTTTCTTGATTGTTTCTTTCTTTGCATTTAGTTTTTAGTTTTTGATCCTAAATGTTATCATTTCTCTTAGTGGTGATGTAAGCACCACCCATCCTACTCACAAGTTGACAATAACATTTGAAGAAGGAGCCTTGAGATAGCACATGAAGAATCCAACAAAAATATGGTAGGTAAGGAGACAAAATTTGTTACCTTTGAATTCCCCATCATAGATCTTGAAGGAGTGGTACAGATGCAAAGAATACCCCCATCCAATCTACCAAATTTTCACAGTTTGGCAAATGAAGACCCTGATGCATTCTTATTTCAATTTGAATTACTTTGTAGAGGTTATGGTTATTTTACTAATGATCAAAAGTTGAATGTTTTTCCCCTTACTCTAAAAGGAACATCCCTCTGATGGTTCATGAGCCTCGGTGGTAATTCTATACAAACTTGGGAAGACATGAAATATGAATTCTTGCAAAGGTACCAAGATTATTGCAGGGTCAATGACGATATCTTTGGAATGACACAAGGAGAAGAAGAGAGTTTGGAGGAATATGTGGAGCACTTTCAATACAACCTTCAAAGATCCAAACAAAAACAGTTGGGAAAAAAGACCTTGAAAATACTCCTACTCAAAGTAAGCCATGATGAATCTTTAGAAATCTTAAATTTGATGCGAACGAGTGATGTATTTCAGTTACCATATGATGATATTTGTGAGTTATGTAGAAGGTATTCAAGAGGGAACTTCAAGATTGGTAAGAATTCTAGTGAGCCTTCTTCTCAATATTTTAAATCTGTTGCAAAAACAAGAGTTATGGGAGCTAAAATCATTAATTCAATTGAAAATTTTAAATTTGATATCATTAGCTCATTAAATTCACAATTGGATATTTTGAAGGATAAGAAGAAATGGTAGGAACCTGAAGAAACAATTTGTCCTTGGTGCCAGAAGAAACATCTTGCAATGGATTTTCCTTTGGATACTCTCATAATTTGTGGCATATGTGACTTGAGTCATTCAACAGATCATTACCCCTCCTTACCCAAGATAAAATAAATATATCAAAGAGATCGAGGAGTTGTAGCAATTTCACCACAACAACCATGGATTACATGTATGATTCAAAACTTTATCCCTCCATTTCCTTACTCTCACAAGCAATCATTGAATACTCATACACCATGGAAATTGTGGAAACCCCAATCTCAGTCCTACCTACCTTGTCCACAAGGTTGGAATGGCCCATCTTATGATCCCATGACTACTTTCCCTCATGTTGCTACAAACACCAATCCTCCTTACTTTCCACAATCTCTTCAAAAACATCCCATTTTCCCATTAAGTTCATCCACACAAACCAATCAGTTATACTTTCCATACTTAACTTTTCATCAAGCTCCTCCATGCCCTACACAACTTCCTGTTTAACCCACCTCGCACCCTAACCATAATAAAGTAGTGCAGTATACTTACAGTACTAACCTGCACAACTTTCCTACATTTACCACTTATCCTACCTCACTTACATCATTGCAACAAATCCATATGAGGTCTGGGCAGGTTGTAAGTCCAAGAATTGAAAATGAAGTTTCATATCATCATCAACAAACTGACAAGATCAACAAATCTGATGAAAAACAAACATTGGAACCAAAAAGTGAAGCATCTTCTACATCATGGTCACTGGATATGAATCTCTTATGCATTCAGGAAGATCAATTTTCTAAAGAGATTCATGGTGTATCATCTATAGGAAATCAAGGGAACAAGGACTATATTGAATCTTGGTTTCAATCTATCACCAATCTGCAGCTTCATGTTATACTTCAACAATTCTTGGCACTATCATTTCAAGGGAAGTTGGTCTTTCATATCCTGGTATTCATAAAGTTATATTTTTCAGTTGTGGATATGAGCATATTTGAGACTTTGTTACATAAGTGGCTTCATTGGAAGTATTCTTATACTTGAGTTAATTCATTTTTCAAGTAAAGTAGGGTAGGGTAATGAATGAATTTTCAATAAATGCTTAATGGAATTGATTAGTTTAGTTATGAGCATTAGTAGCCTAGTTTAGAAATAAAAATGAGACACCTTCAAGAGATCATCATTCGATCTCTTGTAGCCTTGATTTCATGGACTTTCTTTCAAAAATCATCATTTTTTTAAGTTTTAGCATTTGCTACAACATGTTGTGTAAGTCAATCTAGGTACTCAGTGCTTGAAATTTTTGGTATGGGCATGTATTCCATTGAAATTTATATCATTAAAAACATCCACAGCTATTCTGGTCACTTTTTGGGGAACCATATTTCATTTATTGGATTTTTGTGGCATTTTGGCTTGAAAGTTTTACTAAAACACAATTGGGACAATCCATTTTTGGGAGACCAAATGGATTTATTTTCAAAACCTGTTTACATCCCAAGTATCCCTTTGAATCTAGTTTCCAAACCAATTTGAATTTTTTATATTGGGCATCAAACTAAAAAGTTATAGTCAAAATACCAATGGGATGTCAAGCAGGAAACTTAGGAACATAGCTGGGACAATCACTTTTTGGATGCCTTATTGGATAGATATTGAAAACCTATTTCATTGGTATATTCCCCTATTATTATAGTTTACAAGGCAATTTGAATCACTCAATTTCGATATCATAAGAGGAAGTTATGACCAAAACACTGGTTGCTTTTCATAAATTTGCACTTTGAAAAATCTTTCTTCCCAGATGTTCATTAGTAAATTTGACTCATCAATTCCTCTTGTCATTAAAACTTGTTTCTATTGGAGATACCTACAATAATATAATTTCATCTCCAATTGGAATCACATCAATCCGTCATCAAACGAAAAAGCTATGCCTAAAACCGTGACTATTGGTCTAGCCCGAAATTTGAAAAATACCTTGTCATGCAGGGTGTTACTGAGCATATTTGGCATATCATCACATGGAATTTTCAAAACCCATTTCTAATGGAAATATACCTCTGAATGTACTTTTATTTGGATTTGGAATCACTCAAATCGGATTAGAAACAAAGAAGTTATGATCGATATATTGTTGAGTAGTATATGTTGGCCAACACTCCTGAATAGGTATAAAATTAATTTTGTTTCATTTATTTTCTTTGGATTTGTTTTATACGTAACTACATGTTTTTTTTTGCATATGTCTTGGATGAAGAGAGCCCATACACCTCTCTTCTCCATGATCTCATGTTTTATTGCAAGTAAGTGCTTATGTTTTGCAGGTCCTTGGAAAATCAAAGAAGGTTAATACATGCATGAGTGATTCTTGAAGACTTTTTCTCAAATTTTCAAATGGATTGAGAACACAACAAATGGAGAGATTGATGTGCAAACCATACAAAGACCAATGTTTTAGAATTCAAGTTTCATTGCTACATTAACCATGCCAAGAATCCTTCTAAGAAGACATTATGTTCATCATGCTCATTCACCAACACCGTGATATGCCTATACATTTTTTTCCTCTACCATTCCATCCATTCCATTACCTTCTTCTCCATTTCATCGCTTCCATACTTTCCACTCTAATCACTGCTAACCCATGAATAAAGTCACTCAACTCCCTTACCTCTTGCTAATGAAAATATTTCATCTTCAGTTCAAATCCTTTTGTTTATGCTCATGTTGGATGATGTGGGATTCCTTAAGGCCCTACTTCTAACAAATCTCATCCCATTGACTCCAACACATCATCTGGGATTGAGGTTAGAGTTTCATAGTGCCCTGGGATCTACATACATCAATGGTAGATCTCATTGTTGTTAATCATGGGGATTCATCAATGCCTCTTGATTGACAAATCTTGCAGGTGACTCGACTCCAACAAATCCATTTGTACCTATCAAGATGCACTAAGGTACTTTAGAGCTCATTGTCATCAAAGGTGATTTTCTTCACGTTGGTTAAATACATACATTAATGGTCGGTAATCCAACGATTTCTTTCCATGCTCGACTTCAACACATTCATTTGCATGGTAATAATTCTACCTCGGTTTTGTAGCGGTTGAAGATTATGTGATCTAATGGTTTCAACAATGACTTGCAGCATCATTTGTTTCAGTAGTTCTGCAGTCCCTTTCCATTTTCATTTCAGTCTTTGATTTTCAGAATAAGAGAAGGAGATTTCTACTTTTGTAGCAGAATTCTTCATCATCATTTGTTTCAACAACAATAGTCTTACATCCAGCCAACACAAGATCATTTCAAATCAGATTCAACCTCATTCTATTTCAGCTCTCATATACACCTGTCTTGGCATCGGTTTGGCTTACATCAGCTTCATTAGACATCAGCCCATCCATGCTAATCAAATCTTTCATGGAGTTAAAACTTGAGGTAAAATAGCATGAGTTTTGATTTATTAAAGATTTAGGAAAATGTCATGAAGAACCACTAAGTATTTCTATTCTCCATTTTCATATCATAACTCATATATTACCTCTCTTATCCATCCATTACAATATCAACCTTCACCTCATGCACTCCCAACACCCAAGTCAAGTCCTTCCCTACATCTCCTAACATCCAAACATGAGCAATTGATTTGTTGCTGCCACATAAGAACCATAATAGAGAAAGGAAGAAGATCATGATGTCCATTTTCATACAAGCATGCTAAAATTCATAGGTATGGTTTCTTTGGTTCATTTCCATGATGTATTCATTCATCTCATGGGTTTCCAATTATCTTTTCCATCCTTTTGACTCATGGTTATCCTACATATTACACATCTTCAAAAAGTTGTTGTTATGGATTCATGAAAGAATACAACATATGTGTTATATGGATTTGAGTCATACATGTTATAAGGATTTGATAGGCTACGAAGTTAATGGATGTCCCAAGAATGATTACGATGCTAACCCTTTCATTAATGCCTAGACCCTCCATATGAACATTGTGTTTGTTTTTCTCGCTTGCCGATATACATCATTGTTTAAAAGAGGGTTATGTGCTCATAAGATTTACCATGGGAGCATGATAATGGTTCTCTTGGGTGGTAGTATGATGATTTTGTGGCAGCCTTTGTTTCCATTATGAAAACACATGTGTAGTTGTCTACACAAATGCTAATGGAAGGAAGTAGTTATTAAAAGGCAATTGAAACAATGTCTCCACCCAAAATTTAAAAAGGAATTTCTATAGTGGCTTGTTACAGAGGCACCTTTCCCATAGTTATTGCAAGCAACAGAAGAAGCCTATGCTACCATACAAAAACGAAAAAATGACTTTAAGTCATTATCTTTGGCATGCAACAACAATCATTAGTTTCCACCCATGGTTTCATATTCAACCATCTATTCTCAACATCATAATTTTATTGTTGAAATCTTAGAAAGTGAAGGTATATCCAAGGAAAATTCAGATCTCCATCGTGTACTCAAATTTTGGCATGCTAATATAGTCTAGCATGAAATCTATGGAAGAAAATTGGGTCACCATTGGTACATGTGGCAACAAATTTACTTGGGTGTTGGGAAAGCTTATTGGAATTTCCAGATTTTGTCATTGGCTGGCTACATTTGTTTTATGATTTATCTTCATTACATGAAGAATGGACCAGCTACTATGCATGCCCAAGAATCTATTTGAAGAAGGAAGTTGACTATCCACAAGAACCTATAGTAAAATAAACTATTGTAGAAGCCATTTTCTTTTAAACACATGGTTAGAAATACAGAGGTATGTGGTTCATTTTCTTGGTTCATGATACACTGATGCATGTATTGATTCATAGATTTTGGGCACTTCATAATGATGGTAAAAGCTTTCGTCCTTACAATCTTAATGTTATGATTTTTCATGGAAAAGAAGTCTTTTTATCAATAATGAAAACCTATGAGGTAACCTACAAACAAAACAAGTTGTTTTGAGATCTGGAATCCCATGATTACAGGGTTGCAATCCCCATAAGCGAAAATGAGATTATTGGAGGGTATATCATATGGTATGTGGATTGTCAAATACATATGGTTAAGCATTTGATGGTAAACTCATGACATGGCCAACTCAATCACATTCCGAGATAAAATTTGATGGATTTCCAAGATTGGAGGATTGGTATTCAAGCATTGATAAGGTATTTACAACCAGCAGTAAAAGATATCCTGTACTAATCATTTTGCAGCAAGCTCATGCCCAGATTCAAGGTTTGCAGATTGTTTTCCCATTAAAAATGTTTCCTTAAAGTACAAACATAACTTATTGAGGGAATTTGATGGTGATTGTGTTGTATACATAAGCAAGGGGTACTCAGAGATGATTGTCTTCTTATGCATTAGTTTTATGCAGATGATCTCTTTTGAGATTGTGTTTAAGTTTAATTTTATAATGCAACATGAGGACATGCTATACAATTAGTGTGGGGTGGTTACTATGCATGATGGTTTGTTCTCTCACTTGCCATTCATATTTATTTTTCTCATACATGTTATTTTTCTACAAAAATGTGTAGAAATTGATTTGGGCGGGCATATCTTCCAAATGAGGAACTGGGTTGTCATGATTTTTGGTATGATGAAGCATGGGATTAGTCTAAATATTCCTACAAAACCCACTTTTTACTTTGTAAAAAATGTGGTGTTGTCAGAACTGTTTCAGGAGAGTTTCAATTACGAGGAATTTCAACAACAAGATACCATGGGATTTGTGTATTGGATTGTTATGATTTTTGGCAAGAATGTGCATTAAATTGTGACATATAAAACTATCAAAATAACTTCTTCATATGAGTTGTGATTTGCATGAAAATCCATTGTATCAACAAGATTCAAATGAGTCCTTAACAACTTGGTTAATGCAATGTATTGAGTTGCATGAGGACATGCAACATTTTCAGTGTGGGGCAGATGTTGGGTCACATATTTGTTCATATTCTCATCATCTATAGACATCCATTCCATCCCTTCTTCATCCTATTATTTTTCATTTATCATTCCATTTTCCATACATTTCCTACAACTGCTCATAAAATGACATATTATTCCTGTTATGCTTTAGTGGTTATAAATGCTTATTCTTCCTTCATTTTTAATGAATTAAAAATTATTATGCATGATTTTTCTAATGATGGTTTGACAAGTGATTTTATGTATCAATAGTTGCAACATTCAAGGTTCCAACCTCCAAATGACACATGTGAGTTCCAACTCGTGGTTAATCGTTTTCAGTGAAAAACGTGGTAGATAAGGAGAGACGAATTTGCGTGGAATATTGTGAGAAAATGAGGATGAATATCTAAAATACGAGACATGGGTTTTGTTCAAAATGGGCCCAATTGAGTTCACCAAGGGTTGTTTTCCAATTGGAGCTATGGTTTGAGAGAAATCACTAGTTCTTTAAAATGGTATTTTCCAGATTTACAGTTGCGGTCGGTTCTCTAAAATTAGCAATTTGTTTGAGAAACCCAGGGATTTGGGGATTTGATTTGTATAAATAAGACCTCTTCAATTAGGAGAGAGTCATTCATGAAATTATATAGAATTTATTTGTAAGAAAGAGTTGAACTTATGTAATTTTTGAGTTTTCTTCAATAATACAAAGGAGCTAATGGATCTGCAATTATGTGCAACTTTCTCTTAATCTTGTAAGTCTTTTGGCCACACATGCTAGGTGAGGCAGGGCCCCCTCAATCTGGCATGTGTTGATCTTATTCATTTACTCATATTTTTCTTTTCATTGTCTTAATTTATCTTGGTTTATGATTAGTTGATCATTGCTTACAGTTGTGTGTTGTTTATTAGATTGTTGTTACAGTAAGATTCAATTCATATTGTTGTTACTTCATTTTGTTAATACTCCTTTAATTTATGTAAGAGTGTGGTAGTGATTTTATTTTCGCTGAGTGTATTTTCAACCAAGAGCGGATTTGATTGATTTTAAGTTGTGTTTTATTTTATTTAACAGATAATAGTGTTAGTTGGAATTTGTTGCTTGCATATATTATGCACGGTAACTTTGAAATAAAAGACTTTCTCGGGTTGACAAATTAAATAGTTGGGAAAATACTACAATGCAATTAGTTCAACATTAGTTCAGCCCAATGTAACGTGTGTTGTTCTTTTGAGTGTATTTTTTGTTCATTTGAAAGGAATAACTACCGTTCCTTTTGCGCGACTGTTGTTCCTTTGAGTGTAGTTGTTGTTCATTTGAAAGGAACAACTGATGTTCCTTTTCGCGCGACTAATGTTCCTTTGAGTATCGTTTTTGTTCATTTGAATGGAGAAACTATCGTTCCCTTTACGATTGTTGTTCCTTTATAGGTGTTGCATCTCTAGAGGTTGGGTATTGAAAACGGAAGGTAAGAACCTACGTAGGCAACAAGTAAAATGCTTGTGTCAATGCCTACCTTTGGCTAATGCATAGATGTTGTTTTTAGGACATATTTAGAGCCCAAAAACAGTGCACTAAGAAATTAAGTACATAAACAGCATGAACACCATGGCACAAATCACATCGACACAACATATACATGGTTCACCCCAGTGTGGGGCTACGTCCACCAATATTCTTATGTTCTTATTAGTTTCTTCCAATCTTCTTACATGCACCAAGACACAATGCCAACTTCACATAGGACAGGAGATCTGCATGCACTTCGCCATATCCTCCTTCTACGAGTTCGGTCCAAGCACAGAGCCTTACATAGTCTATGCACAAAGCACTAAAAATCACTTGCACTTAGCTCTGCAAGTCTCAACATACAGTCTGCACAAAGCCTTCACAACTATTTTCACTTAGCACTCTGGCTTCTTCTTACATCGCCTAGCTACTTATTTATACATTACAAAAGGGGCCTAAACATGGGTAAAACCTATGGGTCGACTTCCCATACCCATTAGATAAAACCTAAATTCCAAAAATACTGTAAAAGGGGGTGAGATCCCGCAATATTTGCTTCGCCTGGGCGCTTCGTCTTTGACCAGCCTATAGAAGTCCCCAAAATGGTAAAACATGACCAAGGTTCTCCAAAATTTGGTCGAGGGCTAACAACGAATCTGGACGGTTATATCATTGAGTTTGCAGTGAAGAATAATCAATCATTTTCATGAGAATAAGTGATATTCAAGAAAGGTGTGCACGAAAGATTGTTCAGGGAAATTCCCCTATGTATCAAATTATTCTTGATGGAAGAGGGGATGCTAATTGTTCCCTCGAGTGAGATGGAAACCTAAGCACTTGCACTCAGAGTGGGCCAATATTGGGGAAGGTTCATGACCTACGAAGGGGAATGAGTTATTTAACATATGGAGGATCGACAAGAGAAGATCACAAGAAGTGAGTGAGACCTGAGGAGAGCCACCATAGTTGAGAAATGGTGGTGATGAAAGGTAAATAAAGAAACAAAGCATTATGAGGTGTTGCAAAAAGAAATCAGAGCAAGAGAAAAATATAAAATAAAGACATAAGAGTTGTGGAAGTTGCAAAGATAAGAAAGACTAGCTAGTCTAAGACTACAGAAAAGAGAAGTGCAGAGAGAAAGAAGTCCTCTGGGTGGATGAGAAGAGGAGTGTGTAGAAGCAAGGAAAGACAAATAAGATCTGGATCTTGTGAAATACAGAGAATATTTAGCCCTGATATCAGGAGGAGTCAGGAATGAGGTTGAGCAGGTTGCTCCAAAGAAAGAAAATGAGAACCCCTATATCAAATAAGCCCATCTAGAAGTCAGTGGAACTAGACCTGATTCACTCGTACCCCAGGCGCCATCTATACCCTTGGTAACATTCATACAACATACTCATGGAATTTCGATTCCATCAAATTCAATCAATCTATCAAAATCCACAAGTGTGACAGTGGGAGGATATTAAGGTCTCCTAGAAGATCACAAATAGGGCCATTAGGATTCATTTTGGTAGGAATAGTAATACCCAGAATGGATGGACTCACGGGAGGCTCGAACGCTTGATACCTAGAATTCTAGGGTAAAGGACATGAGGAAGTAGAAAAACATTGGTTTCTTAGAGAGTTCATGTGGAGGTCCAGAGGAAATATAGATGAAAACAAGTTAGTGGAATTTCATGCTAATTTGAGGGGTCATGCCCTCAAGTGGTAAATGAAGGGTATTGAGCCTGGGTTGCAAGAACAATCCTTTACCCTTGATTAGGTGTGTTAGAAATTCATCATCGAATTCAAGCTACCTTAGTCAAATAAAAAATATCTCTCTAAGTTGCGGGAGATTCAACAGAGAGAGGGTGAGTCCGCATGGGAGTATAGTCAGAAATTTAAGGACATTATTGGGGAATTAGTGCATCCAATTCATGAATACCATCAGAAGGAATGGTACATCCAAGGGTTTCTACCCTTGACGTAAATCCCCCTGATGCCTCATAGGATAGCCACCTTGACAAATGCTTTGGAGAAATGAATGAAGATTAAATCCATGGTCAGATACCCAAGGAGTCTGAGGGTAACCAAACCTCCAATAGACCCAAACCTATCACAACTCTAGGGACAAATATCAACACTCATAGAGAAGATCCAGGAATTAACTCTACCCAGACCATGACGGCCTCAATTTTGGTGCACAGAGTGATATACATAGGGGCATCTAGAAAATGAGTGTTTGTGGATGAGGGTAATGGGACCTCCACACAACCCATTTCCCCCCCCCTCCTACATGACCAAAACGAGTAGTTGCGCAATTATCTGTAGCTCCATCATTTGAGGCACCAGTTCAATACCATGTTTTTCCAAGAACCCAAACATCCCATGCAACCGAGTACTTTGAAATATGTTGGACTCACAGGAATGCACCAAGGCACTGCCCCATATTGAAAAAGTACATCCCTGCATCAAATACAATACATTGTGAATTATTTGTGTCTACAATTCATGATACAAACCAATGTAGATCATTAGATGTGATGGTCGATAGACTGGATCAAAATGCATTCAGGGTAAATAAAACACCCAAAGGACCTAGAAGAGGCTAGGGGGGTGGAGGTGGACTTAGAGGAAGGAGGAATGGAGGAATAGGACCAGGTTGTTGTTACAATTGCGATGAAAATGGACACCTGTCCATAGACTATCCTCACTTGAGACAAACATGGTGTTGACACTACAGAAATAATGTTCATGCAACTGAATATTTCCTAGACCTGATCGCGAAGTGGGAGGACCGGGTTCATCAAAGAGAATATAACATCATAGGCTCAAAACTTAGGATGGAAGTCGAAGGGAAGATACCCAAAATCAACATCATCACTCGTGGAGGAGGAAAAACTAGGGTAGATGCAAAAAATCATCCCAAGATTCATAAATAATCCCCCAAGGATGACATGTATGACCCTTTGAAACAAAAATTGTTTTTCAAAGATGGAATATAAATAGTTAAAGGTATCTATGCTCCAAAAATAGTGGAAAATCCTCCTAAATTAATCCTTCAACCCAATATTTCTCAAGCCCCTGCCTCACCACCTATGCCCAGGAATCCTATAAACTCGAGAAGACACCATGAGCAGTCCCAAAATGTAATTAACCTCTAGTTTCAATTATTCTTTGAGATCTTGGGAGATGAACGACTTACTGAGAAGTTATGGAAAAAACTTTTCCTCGTCCCGGGAGATGAGGAAAATCCACAAACCATTGTAACCAATAACCTCCTCGAGAAGAATACACGGAGAATACAAAGAAGCAAGGTGTAAACTGGAAAACAATTTAAGCTGGAATCCAAATTACATGACTTTGATATTAAGGACGACATGCTAGACTTGGGATCATATGTTAATATCTTACCCAAAAATACTTGGGAGGATCTAGGGAAAACTCAGTTAGTGTATTCCCCCATCCAACTAAGAATGGAAAGCCAATACTTCATTTTCGTAGTAGGGAGGCTGGAAAATGTGGAGGTAGATGTTGCGAGAGTTAAAATGACATTTGATTTTGAAGTGATTTAAATCATGGGAGACAAAGACCCCTACCCTTACTTATTAGGAATTGACTGGGAATATGAAAATTATGTTATCATTGATTGTTGGTTGCTTATGGGCTGAACCAGGTTATAACTATAGGATTAACAACAACCCTTCAACCATTGACCCTTTTGGATACTAGAAGGAAACACAACACATGACGTGGACTGCGCAGTCTCACTCGAGATGGCTTCAATGGGTGACCGCAGGACTCATATGTATGCAACCATGGGTTGGGATGTGTATCTCTCTCAGAGGAATTATATCTACTCAAATCCTATCCCTCAAATTCCCATTTATTATACTGATCCTAACTCTTACCAGTGACACAACATATAACCAATGACATAGATTCATTCAGTGTTGCGCAATATTATTCCATCTATTATTTTTAACATATTTATCATATATCTCATTGAATTAAATATAACCATAAGAAATCCAAACATTCATACACATGACACAAATATACCGTGTTTCACCCCCTCCTAGGCTACGTCCACAAAGTTTTGTCGCTTTGGCTCTTTATTCATATTCATGCAAAACCTAGTGCTGCACACTGTACATTTCTTCCTTCATTGCAATCGATCTCCACATATCGCAATAGTCCTCAAAAAACTAAGAAAAGCTAACCAATCTCTCAATAAAAACCTCCTCTCCAACTAACACCACCTTTTTATAGTCCTAATAGATTTTACTTATATGGAAAAATTGGACAAAACCCTTACAAAACCCTAGCCCTAAGTGGGTTAGGTTTTTCCACTTTCCCCTAGACTTAATATCGGCTGGTCCTAGATCCAACCGTTCTCCAAGTCAATGCTTATCCACTTCCCAACTGCTCTGCAACAATTTTTCCACTTTGTAACTGCTTTTCTCGGCATGGTTTTTCCTCTGTTTCTGGTGCTACTTTTCTTCCAATTCCGTCACGCTCCTCACTTTTTGGCACTGCCTTGATTCTTTCCCAAAATTTTCCTATTCCAATAGGCCCTCAAAACTGACATCGTGACTCATCCTGAGTAACTCACTGACTCCTGCATATTTCACCGGATGTGTCATTGCTTCATACATCTTTTTTATTTGTTGGCATTTCTCCTGAGCTTGGTTTTGATTTTCGACCATGGATTCTACCATATGCATGGTGACTGGAGGTCTCAATATTTCTCCCCCCTCCAGTCCTATCTATTCTATGTGAAGTTTCTCTACGTCGATCTCCATGACCAATTTCTCTTCCTTTTCCTATAGGGGATCCAATTGAGCCTGTCTTGTAATTTTTTACAGCTGTACTACTTTCTCCTCTGCCTCTAGGCCCTTCATATTTGCCATAGTATTGATTTTCTTAGGAAGTGGCATTGTCTTCTGTTATTTTTTTAAATATGCCATTACTGCATGCACTCTATCTTACCTTCCTTGTAGCTCTTGTAATCTTCCATCTTCTAAGAGATGTGTCCATAGTTGGGTGCTCTTCTCCAACAACTCTATTATTCATTGTATTGTCTGCGCTATGTTTTCTAAATTTTTGAGGAATAGTAAGTGTTGTGTGCTCCTCTAACTCCTTTATTTGGCTCTTGTACTGCTCTAAGGCCTGTGCTATTTTTCTCATCTTCTCCTCAGAATATAATTCCTTCAGACTTTCATTGTCTGGGATGGTTTGAAGTATTTCAATTATGTGTTTCTCCATATCCTCTACCTTTTGTAGCGCTATCTTATTTTCCTTCCCTTCTTGGATGATTTCTTCCTTCAGTGTGATGTTTTATTCCTGCATTATCTGTAAGTTTGTCGTATCATACCTTGCCCTGGACTGAATTTATTGTGTAGCACTAATATGTAATTTATATAGTTCCTTCGTCAGGATCTTGGCCAATTCCAAGTCCAATGTCTCAATTTACTCCAGGGGCTTCTGTGTTACCTCCTTGTCGATGAACAACATCTCAGGTGTTATGATTAAATTGGTGTTTCCTTGCATTGTGATTTGCATTGTTTCTCCAATAGACATTTCTTCCCTATTTTTTGTTGGTTTATATTTTTTTAGCTTCTCTTCCCTAATCATGAACTCCTTCAATGCAATGCTCACTTCCTGCACTTGCTAAAAAATTGAAGCCCTATGCTTCTTGGAATTTTATCACACCTCTGATAGTCGATCTTCGACTGTTGTGGCTACTAGTTGAACATCATTTGTTGTCATTGATGTATGAAATGGTGTTCTATGGGTATTTTCATTCTTCCTGGAGCCACTTGATTTCTCCCCTATCCTCCTTATTTGTGCATCTAATGGCTCATATGTCTCCGTCATCTGTGTATCCATTTTTGTATCTTTCCCAATTTCTTCCTCCATAGATTTATCATGTGTTTCTGTTCATACTTGTTCTGCATGCACCTGCTCTCCTATAACTCTTCGTGGTTGTCTTATGCGCAGTGGCCCTTGTGTGGAACCACCTTGTGGTTTCTTCTGCATCATGTGTTTCTTTTGAGTTGGGATGCTTCCCCCCACTTGGACTTGTGTGACACTACTATTTTCATTCGCATTGTTTCTTCCTATCTACTGCATAGGGATTGTTCTATCCTACATCTGAGTCTGTCCTCCTGGAACTGTCCTTGGAATTTATGGCACCTTCCATTCATCAGGTCACTTCTGTACCTCCATTTGTATATCTTGCATCGTCACGCAGTATCTCAGCTATAGCCACTCCTTGGTTGGGTCCCTCTTCGCATGCAACCACATGCTATGGTGCATTTTTTGAAAGTTAGAAAACTGTCCAAACTATAGGACTGTCTCAAGGAAAATCTTCGATGTGTTGGATAAGTGGTTCTAGATTTTCGACAGGTATAGAGTGAATACATAGTTGTTCACTTTCTTCATCTTTTGATCTGTTGTGCTCCTTAAGGAAGTGTATTGGGTTGTGTTGGTCACTATAATTGCTTAATTAATTTCAAACAACCAAGTGAAACATAAATTATCAACCCAGGGAAGTCTTTTGTTTCAAATATAGTTGCGCATTATATATGCTCAATTCCAAAAGCACTTAGTGTTGTAGTAAAGAAATCATCCTATCTAAACTTGCTGAAATGAACTGAAGCTCTGAATTGTATCACAGGAAAGAAATCTCCCTATTGCAATTCTTTATAGTTCAAATTAAGAAT
>ML801809.1:44439-104963 GCA_009831015.1 Picea engelmannii
CAGCATCTGCATTCTTGAACCGTGTAGCTGCTTCGTGTTTCGGCATATGCATCCTCGGACTGTGTAGCAGCTCCGTGTTTTGGCATCAGCTCAACAGCGGCTTTGGGCAGTTCTGTGTTTCAGCATCGGTCTGAAATACTATTATGAAAATATGGACACTTATGCACTTCTAATCAATGGTTAGGTTCAAAAGTAATGTAAAGTATTATGCAAAACGGATTAAGCATATAATAATGAGAAAGGACGTTGTGTACCTTGGAATGATCAGGTGAAATGATAGTATAAGTCAAAATACAGGTGATGAAGGGTATAATAATGGCAAAAAGTATGGGCAAAAAGGGTACAATATGTGGTCCTAACAGGTTGCGCCGTACTTTCCCACTCTCTAAAGGAACATACTATACGTTGGTTCCTTCCATCCTACAAGTGAAATGAGGATGAGTAACCATGAGTAGTCGAACTTAGAGCTCCAATAATGTGTGTCTTTGCAGTCTTCCAGGAAGGAATTGAGCAAGTACAGTGCCCAGCTCATTGAGCTCCCCTTCGCGCATTGCGCTACAACCACTACCACTCCTATTGGCACTTCTTCTTTCTTGCACTTGCACATTATTTTTCACCCTAGCAGCCTCGTGGAAAATATTTTCGCGGGATCGTTGATGTCACTGATTTTGATCCCCTTGTTCCCTCTATCTATGACATATTTCACCTTAATCTCATAGGAGATGGCCTTTTTCTTTGTCTTATCCTCCAAATATTTCTCTGGCTTCTCCCCATCCATGGGTAGCCTAGTAATTGTTGTTATCAAATCTACATTGATAGGCACTGGCCTATCCATCCACAAAACTCCTCCATGCACCCTTTCTAGGAGTTGTTTCACACATCCATTGATGAACTTACCATGCCCAAAATGTGGTATGTCTAACAGGTTCATGATCCCTGTGTTGTAAAGTCCCAAAGTCCACTGTGTAGGTTCCAATAGTGGCACACCTGATGGGCCCTCTCCTCCAATATCCATGTAATTGTGTTGTGCCAAATTTGGGAATTTGATTGTGTCTTCCACGTCATGGTCTGAATACTTAGTAGTGTTTACTCCTCTTACCATATCATCATATTCTTTTACTCCCTCTGGGATTTTTGGCATTACTATTTCCATCTCTGCCTGTGTGCGCGCTATGCCTTGTGGACTGCTTTTATCTTGAACTTTATTCTTTCCTTATGGAGATGAGTTCCCGATCTATGGTATCCCTTTGTGCTCTGTTTCTTTCTCTTCTTTTGGATCTAGGCCCTGTTGTGTTGAACCCATGGCTTGTTCTTCCCGTCGTGGCCCTTTTTTCCTCTGGATGCATCAGATTTTTTCCTTTTTGCGTACTCCTCAGGCTATCTGGCCTCCTATTATGGGTTTCCTTCTTCCTCGACCTAAGTTCTATGTGGATAATATTTATGTGTATGGATATCATACACATCCATGATTGTCGACATGTCCTATGTCCCTAGTTGCATCACCCGAGTGATGCTTCTCATGTTTCAACCGATCCTGCTTGGTGCTCCAACTCGTGGTGGTGACATATTGCTAAGATTCAGACTATTGATATATAATTCTCAACCCAATCTCCCAAATTCTCACTCTCTCACACTTAAATTTCTCTCTTCATTCTTCTCGTTAGAAAAAAAAACACAAATGACCACATTTTCCCCCTTTTTCCGACTTTATAGGTAGGACGATGTATTGACAACTGTTTCGTACTGAAAATTTTCACTTTTACACTTTTTCCTATGCGCTCCACTTTTTGTGTCTTTCAACTATTTTCCACCACGCAATGTCTTCAATATTGGTTTTTCTGTGATGCATTGTTAACGGTAACAAATATATTACATAAAAACCCCTCTAATATTCTTTATCTTTTTGTCTTATTGTTACATTTCTTCTTTTTATGGATTTTTGTCTATCTTCTAACATCCACTATATACAATATGTACAATCATACCTCCTCTTTCTGTTTTTACCTCAGGTTGTTAGGCTGACTGTCTTGATACAACTTCAGTCGACTACCATTCACTAGTCCTTTGAGATTATTCCTTGCAATATATTTCAGTTGCACAACAACTCCATTTGTGATGGAATCTACCTGATAAGGCCCTAACCAATGCATCTTGAACTTCCAAGGGTGGTGTCAGTACCTACTAACATAGAGGAGAACTAGATATCCTTCCTTAAATATTATCTTCTTTATGTTCATATCATGCCAATATTTGTCCTTTGCTTTCTATACCTCTTGGTGAAATCTTGCTAAAATTTTATCTTCTTCCAGCTCCATCAACTGGTCCAATCTTTCCTACGCAACACCTTCTTTTGTCATGTTGGTAATTGTTGCAATGCACAGGACAGGTACTAAATAATCCAATGGAACCACTGCTTCTTGATCATACACCAGTCTGAATGGTGTTTATCCTGTAATATTTTTTCATGTAGTCTTGTAAGCCCATAACATTGTTGATACCTTCAAATCCGAATCATCCCTATTGATATTGCAAATCTTTGTCAATGCATTTTCTAGAATTTGTTTAAAATATTCTACTGTACCATTTTCCTGGTGATGGTAAGGTGTGCTCTTTTGATTATGTATCTAAAATTATTCTTCCAAAGATTTGATTGTACTGTTAATAAAATGGGTTCCCTGATCACTCAACAAAACTCTAGTTCATCTAAATCTGGTCACCACGTTCTCAAAGATAAATCGCGTTGCAATCCTTTACTGGGGCATCTTCTGCCCACTTAGTTAATTATTTTGTCATGGTGATGATGTATCTGTATCCTGACCTCCTTGCTGGTGGGTTAATGGGTCCAATGAAATCCACAACCCATTTATCAAATACTTGTAAAGTTACTTGGGGAATAAGTGGCATTTCATCCCTTTTGGATGGTTTTCCCACCCTCTGACAGACATCACAGGTCTGACAATATTCCTTTGCATCCTTATGTACTGTAGGACACCATAAGCCTGTGCGCAACACCTTCTATGTTGTAGTATTTCCTACATAGTTCCCTCCATCTATTCCTTCATTTGCTTCTGCTAACACCATGGAGCATCCATGCTCCATCACACATCTTCTTAGAATTCCATTTGCGCCTAACTTGTATAAATGACCTGCAATCAACTGATAGTCTGCAATATGCACTACCAATTGTTTTTTTCGCATGATAGTAAATTCCTTTGGAGCCATTCCAGTGCTAAAAAATCCAACAATGTTAGCAAAATAATCATCAACAATATGAATAGAAAATAAGTTATCATCAGGAAAATTTTCCTCCAAGTTCCTTGTCTCCTCTCCATTAGTAATTCTTGATAGATGATCTGGTCTTGCATTCAACTTTCCTGGTTTTACTATGATTTCAAAATCATATTCCTGGAACAATAAAAACCATCTATAGATCCTCCCCCCTAACATTGGCTTGTTAACTAGGTACTTCAAAGTGGAATGGTATGAAAAAATATTATAATGTTGACCCAATAAATAATTTATGAACTTATGTAGGGCATATACCATAGAAATACTTTCCCTTTCTGTAGTATTATAGTGCTTCTCAGACTCAAACAATTTTCTACTAGCAAAATATGTTGGGTGATGAATGTATGATTCAACTAGTTGTTGTAAAATTGCTCCAAGTGTAATGGATGAAGCATCCACATGCACATGAAATTCTTTTGTCCAATATGGAAAGATTAGAATTGGTTTTTTCACCATATTTTCTTTCAGTATGTCCAAGATCTCTTAGAATTCATCATTCCACTAAAACCTAATGTATTTCTTTAGTAACTTCTCCATGGGACCAGTAATATTTTCATATCCCTTTATGAATTTCATGTAGTAACCTGTGTCACCCAATGTTCCTCTCAGCTGGTGCACTGACTTTGGTGCTGGTAAATTGAAAATAAAAACAATATTTGCAGGGTCTACTGTCAAGACCTATTTGCATACAATGTGTCCAAGTAGGCTGCCAAATGATGTACTGAATATACATTTATTAATGTTTAAGGAAATATTACATTGCCTACATATTTCTAACATTAACCTCATAATTTATACATGGTCCTTCAATAAATTGAATACTGTCCAATCATCCAGATAAACTTATAAAAAAATATGTATAAAATCCTTGAATGCAACTACTACTACTCTGGAAAATATTGATGGTGCATTTTTAAAACCAAATGGCATTCATTTTTATTGATATGACCCCCACTCTATTGCAATTTTTTTTTTGTACCTTTCCTCTGGAGCAATTTAGATCTGATGGTAACTTGAAAATCCATTTGTGGAAGAGTACACTTCCTGTCCTCCCACATTATCTAAAACCTCATCTATAAATGGATTAGGAAAAGGATCATGCAGGCATGCATAATTTAATTTCCTTATATCCACACATATCCTAATACATCGTGTCTTTGTGTCCAGGAACACCATTGGACTAATCCATTCCGATTCTTCCACGGGCTCTATGATTCCTGATTCTAGCATTATGTCAATTTCTGCCTTAACTTTCTGCTTATAGATGGGGTTTAATCTATATGGTCTCTGTCTAACTGGTCTTGCATCTATTATGAGGGGTATCTTCGTTTCTCTAAGTTCTCCTACTACCCCTTTCATCTCTGAAAATGTGGCTGGGAATAAATCACTATACTTGTGTAGTAATTCAGTTATTTTTTGCATTGTCTCATTGTCCCGGTAATCTCAAATGTTAGTTGTCTTGGGCTTTTCTTCAGTCCCAATATTGACCTTTTTAATATTCATATGTGTAGTGAACTCTTTTGATTGTAACATGGGTCCTTCCAACCCTCTTTCTCCTTCCCCTTCTATTATATGTATGTCACGTGGGTTTTCCTCTGCTTATTCATCCTCTACGACCTGATAAAAATACGCTAATTGTTTAAGTGTTTCTTTTCTGAAATCTATGTCTACTATCATTGTATTTACCCCATATTCTTCAAATATATTATTTTTGATCCTCTGTAATGCTAGATCCACCCATGGATTATCACTTTCAAATGAAAATGTCCTAATAAAGTTATGTTGCACTGCACCCCAATTCACAATTTCTCTGTGCAGTTCCTGCTCCTTGTACCAATTAATTGGTATTACTTCTAATGTATGAATAAAGTAATGAGTCCATTCCCCTAGTGGTACCAATCTGCAGTTAGTGACATAATCATTTATGTGATGTCTTGGATTCCCTCTTCCATCATACTTATGTAAGGGTATATCATGTTGACTCCTACCAAATCTTATGTGCATTGGTCACTTACACTGATACTAGTCTTGAATTACCTTCTTATGTGCACCCCACCATCGTGTAGGTGTGTCCCTCAGTGCTATATCCAACACTTATAATATCTGACTATCAAAAACCTTTGATTCAAACTCTGTCATGAATTTTTCTAGATTGTCCTCTTTGGTAAATGTGGGAAACTCTCTTACTTCTGTCCCAACTCATCTTACTGTGTGTGTAACTCTGGTGCACCTCCTAGTAGAGACTTCATGCAATCCTTGCTGCCAATTTTCTACTCCAGTATATAAATATGACATATCAGAATTAATACTCCTCAAACGGAGTACTCCATCTATAGTTGGATTCACATAGTCTTCCTCTTGCGTAGCAGTCCTATACAATTGGTTCACATCATCCTCTAGATCATTGTCAGACACAGGTTCTACATATCTTTCAAAATATGAGTGATCTAAATGTGTTACTACCCTAAAGTTCCCAGCTTCAAATATCATATTTCTAGTCTTTAAATTAATTATGTCACGATTATCAAAGGCCCAATCAATTCCTAATACTATTGGAAATGGTATAGACTCATCCACCATATCCATTACTTCAAAGTTTGTTGTGGTGTGCACACCATCTAGATCCACTATTGTATTCTTAAATATACCTGTGGGAATCACTCTATGCTATTTTTCTAGCTTCAATTGGATATTGTAATACCTAAGTGTAGGTTCTCCCATTGCTTCCCAAGTCTTTTTTGGAAAACTGTTGACATTTGATCCTAAATCTAGGATAACATTTCCCATGTTAAAGTCTCCTATATTTGCATTTAATCTGAATTCTCTACTAGTTATTTTCTTTTGATGGACTTGGTTAATCTTCTTTGGTTTTGTTCCTACCCGTTCTATGTTATATTTCTCAATCATACCTTTAAACAAATCCATGGAATTCTTATCATTAATCAATTTAAAGAAAGAATCCAGGAAGATCTTTAAGTTACTTACTTTCTCTATTTTCTATCCTTTGTAAGTATGATCCAAAGACTAAGGCATATAAAAAATAGGAATATCATACCTATGTGCAACATTTGATGTGGAGGCTTCATTCTCCTTCAGAAACTCCTTCTTTGCTTCCTTGAAAGTTTCCTTCTCCTTCTTTGCATCAAACTATTGTTGTGGATGAGTGTTCTTCTGAATGCAACATTGATATTCCTTCTTTTGATCCTGTGCATCTTCTCCTATCTTCACCCCTCCTCTAGTCACTATATTCATGTTCCTCCCAAGATCCCTTATTTTTTTAGAAATCCACTAAACATTCTGGTTATTTAGATTCCTCTTCTCCTAGATCTTCGTCATTAACTTCGGGAACTCTTCTGTCATGTGATCTATTGTGTGACAGTACATAGATGTTGTTGTTGGTTGAGGAAAATCTCTGACATAGTGTCCTTGTTGCTAACAATTATGGAATATAATAGCCCCTCTTCCTCTGCCAATTCCTCCTCTTCCTCTACCTCTAAATCCTCCTTTGTTCCCCTGTGGATTCATGTTCTGTTGATGGTACTGTGGTGCCTGATTATACTGTGGAGGTTTTTGAAACTATGGCACTACTTGAAATTGTTGCGCATTTCCAAACTATGGTGTAGTCTTTCCTACCTTCAAATCAGCCTGCATCTTGTATGCATCTGAGGTTCTTTCCTTCATTAACTCCACAGTTATAAAAATTTTGTCTTCATGTTCCACTGACTTACAAAAGTTACAGAAAGTACTCTTCGGTTCTGCCTTGTAATTTTTCATCATAAGGAAGTGATAAGGATAATGCCAATGTGTCTTGCATATTTCACACTAAGGCCCTCCTATAGGCAATGGATCTGGCAGCCCTACTCCCAAGTATTATGCGAATGTCAGACATTCGTTCTTGTGATGTCACTTTGATCTACACAGGGTACACCACACTACTTCTCTTTTCTCCCTACTTTTATTCTTGTTTAATTGCATTCTCAAGTTTTCCAAGTCTTCCTTCATCTTCTCTATAGATGGATATGTCTGCTTATACTAATTATCTTATAATTGCATGACTGCTTGCAGTGCCTCTACCTGGGTTTGAAATTTCTTATATCTTAATGGATATTTGAAATGTGGTAACAAAGAATTTATAAACAAGTGTCTATGTTTCATGTTAGAAATGGGATACTTTAGTTTACCTTTCAATGTCTTGAACTTCTTATCGATGTCCCATACAAACTCTCCTATTTTCCATCTAACCTAAATCATCTCATTCATAAATTGATCCTCTGATTTTGGCCTATGAAAATTGGTGATCAGTGTCTATATGATCTTTGTTACTATTTCTGGCACACCATATGGATTCTTTACTTCTAAATTCATATACCAATCCAACGCGCGGTTTCATAATTTTATTACTAGCTATGTTACTTTTGTTGCTTCATCAATGATTCTTTTCACTTCCCATATTTTCTCACATACGAATAGGTGATTCTCTGGGTATTCAGATCCATCCCCATGAAACTTTGGTAAACTTATCATTGGATCTACTCCTTCCATCGTCGAATGTGTTGTACCTTCTCCTTGTGGTACTACTATCTGTGTATTGTTGTTTGGACTTGAACTCCCACTGCTTTTTCTACTGGTACTTCCACTTGTACCACTACCTATACTCTTGTTGGTACTTCCACTTGTACACTCACTTCTATTCTGATCTCCTAGATTCATTTGGCCATCACTCACTTGTTCTCTAAACAACTCTTTCTTTGCTGGTGTGTTAATCATACATGGGGTTGTAGGTTCTACATTGATTTAGATCTAGATAGGGGTACCTAATTCCTCATTAGATCTTGCTCCTATAGTCTTTCTTTCACATGTGGCATGCAATATTTCTTCAATGTACTCCATATCACAAATATCCTCTACCTCTTCCTCATCACTCTCCAATCCTTCCCTCTCGACTGTTGTTCTTTTCTTCCTATTGAGATTATACTAGTAGGGTCTGCCACTACCCATCTTTCCCGCCTTTTGCAAATTTTCTTGGATCTCCTTTTGATCCATCATAATGGGATATTTCTCTTTACCATGCTCTCCTCTTTCCATTTCCCCCTCCATATCAGACCTTCCTTAGTGTTTTCCCTAACTTCCCCATGCACACAGGGTAGTTTAGTTGTCTGATTCCATGGTTAATACCCATTTTTCATGCAATAATATCTTGATCAAAGTGTAAAATGACCTGATGTACCTTCCCCTTAGGCCCTTAAGAAAATTGTGTTCTACTACACTGTAAGACTTCAATGTATCTACTGAAAAATTAGTGATATACCCCACCACAATGTTGTCTAGACATAAATCTACTCCATGCATGAATTTGTTATTCACCCTTTTCAACCACGTGATATTCTCTTCTATCCACGCCACTGATATAACTCTATTTTTCAAATGGGAATATTTCAACCATGTTATCCACTCCTGCAATAATGTGGGAAGCTCACTAAAGAAACTCTCATGTATTTCATTGAATATGTATCTCTCCAAGTATTGTCTTGGCTCAAACCTAGGGCATCTATTCTCCTTGTGGGAAAAATCTAGTTCATGAACTGTCAACCATATTTCAATCTCTCTTTTTGTGTGGTTTCAACCTAAAAACATCCCCTTTCTTAAGCCTTCACACTATACTACGTCATACATCCCTCTCAATCTAATATTTTGTGTTCCAACCGGAAAAATAACCATTCTTGGTTGCTTATGCGCTGACCCAGGTTCTAACTACATGATTACAAACAACCCTTTGACCATCGACCCTTCTGGATACCAGAACGCAACATAGTGAACGAATTGTACAGTGGAGTCTCACCCAAGATGTCTTCAATGGGTGGCCACATGAATCATATGTCTACAACCATGGGATGGGATGTGTATCTCTCCCAGAGGCATTATATCTACTCAACTCCTAGCTCTCAAATTCCCATTTATTATATTGATCCTAACTTTTACCAGTGACACAACATATAACCAATGACATAGATTCATTCAGTGTTGCACAATATTATTCCATCTATTATTTTTAACATATTTATCATATAGCTCATTGACCCAAATATAACTATAAGAAATCCAAACATTCATACACCACAAAGATATACCATGGTTCACCCCCTCCTGGTTTACGTCCAAAAAGATTTATCTCTTTGGCTCTTTATTCATATTCATGCAAAACCTAGTGTTGCGTACTGTACATTTCTTCCTCCATTACAATCGATCTCCATAGATCACAGTAGTCCTCACAAAACTGAGAACATCTAACCAATATCTCAACAAAATCCTCCTCTCCAACTAAGACCACTTTTTCATAGTCCTAATACATTCTACGTACACAACAAAATGGGACAAATCCCTTACAAAAACCATAACCCTAAGTGGGTTAGGTTTTTTGATGCAGGCCCATTACACCCCCGTAGGGCTACACGACCTCTCAGTCAAGGATATCCGATTATCCAAGTCAAACAAGACTTTGAGACCTTGATAGTCTCACCTTTTAATCAAACATAGGCCGTTTTGGCTTCTGGTGCAAGTCTTATGGTACCCGCAACCTTCCCTCTCGCTCTTCTGCGAAATCTCGGAGTGCTGGGCATTAACTACTTTTCTGATAAGCCCCCTCTTGATATGACCTTGGGAAATGAACTCACGTGACCATGCGATTGCGGTTTCAACCAAAGGAGGTTTGATATCAAACCACTTTTCGGCCCACAATTCTCCTCGAGCCTCCATGTGTCCTCCTGCCAAAACCATAGTCTGGATTGCGGCCCTACATCAACATTTTAAAGTTCACACAACTCCTATCCCTCCAATGCTACAAGACCATTGATCTCATGATATTGACCATGTTGTCTGAACTAACAGTTCAGATCTACCCTTTCCAAATCTACGAACTATATCTCCCCCTCCTAAATCAACAGAGGTGATCTCCTTTGTGATTACGGACTTCAGACTTTTCAAATCTCAAACCCCAATTTCCTCCATACGTCAATATTCCGGAGTTGATGATATCTGGACACATGTCCTTCTCAATCAATGGCCCTACTTCTACTTTAGGTGTTTGACCTTTCAACTTAGATCAACGGTCTTGTGGACCTCTTCTCAATAAACGTTTGAGATCTCCTTTAGGTCCTCGAACTTTTGAGATCTCAAATCTCAAACTTCACTTCCCTTCAAAGTACATGGTATTTTGCATGTGTCTTACTAAATCATACAGTTGAGGATTACTTCGGGACTTTACCTAGAGTCCACTGATCTACGTCACGTCTCTTCTTGATCAGACGGTCGAGATTCACTCGAACAATATGATGCTTGAGATTCACTTTGGACGATATGAAGACTGAGATATACTTCGAAAGATCAAACAATTGAGTTTTACTTCATCTCTCTGACTCTCCGAGATTTGGGAATCTCAATTCTCAACTAAAATCCCCAATGCAACTTACCAGGAGCTCGCGATTTGTTGACAAGTGTCCACTCATAGATCGATGGCTCTCGGCTCTTCGACTATTTGCACTTCGAGAGTTTCAAGTCTCAACTAAAAAAATATCGAATGGATTTCCTGAAGTTGTTGGTTTGTTGACACGTATCTCCTGGTGATCAATGGTTAGGATCCTACTTCATCTATTTCACCTCCTCTTCATCCACAAACTTCTTGAGTTGTGGATCTTGCGCCGCATGTGTTCCTTGATGATGGACGGTCCCAAACTACTTCGGGACTTTCGAACTTTGGTAAGTTCTCTCTCCTTCATGTGCCAATATATAAGGCTCATGCACCTTGCTATGATCAGATGATTGTTGATCCTTTGCACTGTGATCCAAAAACCATTGTTGCTCCTCCTCCTGAGCTTCTGATTTCTTCTGACTTAGAAGATTTATCAGTCTTCAAAGGTTTCGACCTTTGCTCCTCCTACAAGTCGGACTCTTGGATCTTGTCGACAATTATGAAAAGTGCTATCCCTTATAAGATTGATCCTTAAAGGATTCCAACTTCCCACACACTCCTTTCATTCGGGGATTTTGATAACTCAATTCGAAGGATTTCTTGAAAACAAATTCTTCTCTCCCTCTTGGCGTTCCTCTGTTCTGGTTCTTCGACGCTTAGTCGTTCCTTGATGTTGTGAACACCTTGCACCTGGTCTAAGTTTCCTCTGCTCTCTCCCTAAACTCTTTTGAGTCAATCTGAGACTCAGTCGACGCACTCCTTGCATTGGATATGCACACCTTGCATACAAGTTTCATAAGAGAAGCAATTGAAACTTATCCATTTTCCTCACAAATTCATATGATCAACTTCTTGAACAATCATACATGAACGAAAATGAACTAATCACATACACATAATGTAACATTCATTCAATCACACAATAAAATGAACACAGTCCAAGATTTGGGATAATTATGTCTGTTCTATTCATTCATTAAACAAATAACATACATTGCAATTCTTCCCTACATCTTTCTTCTACTCCATTCTTCTCTACTGATATCCATCTTCCTATCTCATAATACTTTTACAATGTAACAACAAACTATATAAGGACTGGCTCCACAAGATCTCTCATCATGTCTACAACCTATCCTATCAACTCTTAGTAGTTACGTACTTTGTCCTATTACAATAACTAACATTTATTGCTAGATAAGAGTCAACACTCTATATCAGCAACCCCTTACTGTCCTATACGACTTTACAAACATGACATATTTAAAAATGTTGTTTCCAAAAATATCTCAACAACTCGATTTTCTTCTGAATTAAATGCTTAGATGTCATGTCCTTGCCTCCATGTTTGCGTCTTTTACTTTGAAGTCTATGCTCCTGCATCATACTCCCATGGTTAAAATTTTCATGGACTCATGTCCATGAACTCCTGTACTATTTTTCCATGCTTCAAAATATCAAGTTCTATGACCCAACTTGCATCTTCCATTGGATGATTTTTCCACATAACTAAGTATTCGGGATATGTCTTCCTCTTGGTCTTCTTAAAATCTCTCTGTTCAATAATTTTCTCCATATGAGGTTTTTATGCTATGGGAAATTGTTCTTCCCAATGAAATTCCTTCTTATCATCTGATTCTCCTGCCTCATCTCTCCTATAAGGATATAGGTCTGCAACATTGAATATCGGTGATATCCCAACATTGTCTAGGAACTCAATTTCATAAGCATTGGCTGTGAATTTTTTGAGAATCCTTCATGTTCATATCTTCTTCATCTTCAACTTGTTATACGTTCCTCTCGGAAACCTTTCTTTTCTCAAATGAGCTAAAACCTCATCTCCAACATTGAATTTAACTTCTCTCCTCTTTTGATCAACTCTGTTCTTGTATTTCTGGCTATTTTCCTGTAGCTGTTCTCTGACTCTGTCATGGAGTTTCTGCATTTTTGTTGCAAAATATTCTACTCCAACGCTTCTAAACTCTTCTTGATTCAGATCTCTTAACTCTATAATCCTTTTTGGATGTATACCATACACAATTTCAAGTGGACTTTTCCCTGTGCTCATGTTCACTGAATTGTTGAATGAAAATTCTTCTTGTGCCAAAATCTGATCCCATTGACGACCTTGCTCAATGACTAAAATTATTAACAATTTTCCCAGACTCTTGTTTACTACTTCAGTCTTTCCATCTGTTAGAGGGTGATATGCTAAACTAAAGTATAATTTTTTCCCCATCCTCTTCCATAGAGTCCTCCAAAAGTCTCCTACAAATTTGGTGTCCTTGTCTGAGACTATGCTCCTAGGCAATCCATGTAGTCTCACCACTTCTCTGAAAAACAAATTGGTGATGCATGTAGCATTGTTTGTTTTATGGAATGGTATGAAATGTACCATTTTTGAAAATTTGGCCACCACAACAAATATGTAATCGCTCCCTTTCTGAGTTCTAGGCAATCCCAATACAAAATCCATACTGATTGCATCCCACGACCTCTTTGGAATTGGTAATGGCTGATACAAACCAGTGTTCTTTTGTCTTCCTTTTGCATACTGACAAATTCTTCATTTTTTTACAAACATTTTCACCTCTTCCCTCATGCTCGGCCAATAATGTGAATTACTCAGCTGTGAAAATGTCTTATCATGACCAAAATGTCCAACTAAACCTCCACTGTGTTTCTCTTTTAGTAGGTTATCTCTCATTGATCATTTAGGTATGCACAATTGGCTTCCTTTGAACAATAATCCATCCTAGATAAAATATGCATTCCATGGGCTTCTATATACCAACAAACGATTCTTTCATGCCTCATAAGCTTCCTTAAAATATGCATCTTCTCTATACATCTCCTTGAGGTGTTCAAACCCTAAGGTCTCCACTTGGAATTCCTGTACAATTAAAATCCTCCTGCTCAAATCATCTGCAACTTTGTTAGTAGTTCCAACAATATGATTAATAACAAAAGTAAAATATTGCATAAATTCTACCCATTTATCATGTCTCTGATTAAACTTTTCTTGCCTAGTAATAAACTACAAATCTTCATTATCATTGTACAAGACAAATTCTTTAGGAATTAGATAGTGCCTCCATTTCTTCAAAGCTTGAATCACTGCATAAAATTCTTTGTCATATGTGGAATACTTCTTCTTGGTGTCATTCATCTTCTCACTGAAATAAGCAACTGGCCTATTATCTTGACTCAAGACTGCTCCAATAGCTAATCCTCTTGCATTGCATCTCACCTGAAATGTTTTTCCAAAATATGGTAAAACCAGAATTGGTTGTTCTGTGATTTTCTCCTTTAACACTTTGGAACTTTTTTCGGCTTCCTCTGTCCAATTGAAGGACTTGTGTTTTTATTCACAGTGTCCAGCATGGGTGTACTTATACGATTGAAATTTTAGATAAACTTTCTATAAAAACTCTCTAACCCATGAAAACTTCTCACCTCAAATATGTTGCATGGTGATGGCCATTCTTTGATTGCTCTCAGCTTTTATGGATCCATCTGTTGATGAGTCTTAAATAAATTTAGTTCAACAGGAGTAACCAAACCCGCCACTAAGGCCCAATTAGAATCTGCAGTGTTTAATAGTGGAATGGTTCTCCATATCTTGCGATCCAACCAATTAATCGATGGGCTTTATGTTTTCTTGTGAAGGTGTCTCCTTCAGTTTGGACTTTCTATTTTTGTATTTTATCTTAGGTGGGATCGATATAATATGTAAGCCAGTATAAACCAACTTGGCAACAAAACATGATTAAGTTTAATTACTGGAGAAGAGGCTAAGTTTGGGATAACCCTCTACTCAAGCATGCAGACGACAATTTTATACTAGAGGCCTAGTACTAATACATTAGCCATGTGAGCATCCAATTATTCTCTGAGATACTAATTATCAAAAAGAAAAAACATATGCGATAAGATAATGGAAAGAAAATAATTCACCTACACTAATCATCCATCACATGATAACACAACAATTCATCTTCATCATTAAGGTAAAGAACAACAAAACATTACACCCGATAAAATGACAATAGATTAAATAGCTCTTACTCATTACAACATCATTCATGAAATGAGATAGGAAATAGTTCTTCTCCATGTCCAATCACACATGCATTTGATGAAAATAACTTTGTCTTTGGTCCAGAAGGACTTCTCTATTAACGGTAGCTCGGAAATAATTCTTGACAACAAAAAAGAAAGAGTTTCTTGCAACAACCATCGACCTCTAACTAATTTGTCGATGTTCTTTTTTATAACATAGAATTCAAATGAAAATAACTGCTAAGTTCAGATAAGTAAAGAAAAACTCGCCACGTGGAGTTCTCTCCTAACAATTTTTCTAACAGTCAACTCAATATATCACTCGAAAGGGTGACTTTTCTCATATTCCGACCAACTGATGAAAAACTCTTCGCAGGCATGGGCGCATGGAAATATGTTTTGTTCCATAGAGAGTGCGTAAAATTCTATGATATCCACCACATGCATCTGATACTTGATCAGAATAGCACTTAACTATTGAAGCACAGCCCGAGCATTGATCGAATGTTATAGAAATTGTTGTACATGTCCTGTCATTGTTCCGGTCACCTTTTCTAGTCTTTTGGCCCATGAAGAATATTTCTTGGAATGCGATTCGACTATGTTGCGCAAGTTGACGAATTCATCAGGTGTTCCGAACTCGGGAAATTTGATATCCTTCACCACCTTATTGATCTCTAGACCTAGTTTCTCTCAGATTCCTCAGTGAGGTTACAGAGCCAATTTTTCTCGGTAGTCGGAGAGATATTTCCTGCAATCGGAATTAAAACAATTTAGAAATGGCTTATAGAACAATACTTGACAAAATATATGTAAATACGTAAGCGTGAAGAATCCATACTGGTGCATACTTGTAAATCTCGCTAATCCTGATTGTTTGATACTTACGTGATCTCTACAACCCTTTGAATTACCTGCACCACCTCCATTAGTGTCGTCATTTTCTTCAGTTAGGGAAGGTTACATCCATGTGCCATATCATGAAAGACCAGGTACAGAAAGCATGAGATTCAAAGTTACACCAGTGGTCGGTTGGCCCTTGGGGTCGAGAAAGGATGTTAGAGCTGAACATGTTCTAAAAGAATGAATAAGTTCCAAAAGAACCAAATACTATCATAAGGGAAGTCGTTAAATGCTTCAGGTCGAGGCAATTTGCTCGAACAGGAGTCGCATCAGCAAGTGCATCAACCATCATCAACTCATTATGGAGGCTAGGGAATTTAAAATAAATCGATGTGATCATACCACACATTCTCTGCAATTCCTATCGACTTCTTCTCAAACGCTCTGGATCATACCCGTCGCGCGGACGTGACACATAAATTCTTTAAAACATATCACCGCAAGGCATTCAATGTTCCCTAGCACGTTTCGACTCACTGCCCACTCCGTTACAAATTCTAGATGTTTTGTATGTGTTCTACTTACGAGTTGAGGTTATGCATTGACTCGTCTCGTGAGCCCAGCTTGATCAAATTCTTTGCCTTTGGCCTTTGTCAAGTCACCCACGCATAAGGTAGATACGTTGTCGCACCATGGGAACTCCACAAAACTTAAGATGGGGATTGCGAGGTAGCCGAAGCACCAGGATTGAGCCTCAAAATGCTTGGGAATTATTCTTGTTTACAGTGGGTGTTCCCAACACTTCAAAGGGAGATTCCTACCTTTGCGTGGAAATGATAGTATCGCCTCGTGTGGAGGTTGAAGTGGAAGAAGTTACATCGAAAGGGAATAGGTTGGAAGCCACGCTTCCTCAACAACAGATACTGCAGAGGAGAGAAAGGCCCCCAAAAAATAAGGAAGTCAGGGGGGGAAGACAAATCCTGATTTAGTCATGTGCATTATCAACCGCCGAGGAGCTCCTAATGTGCGCTATCAAGCTAGAGCCTATCGGAACCACAAGTCGAGGAAGCAGGAGTCGAAAGAGAAAGACAGAAGCCTCAGGTTCTAACATCCGAGGACCTAATCCACAGCTAGAGCAGGAACAACTCGCCATAGATGAACTTTACTAGGAGAATAGAGAATTACGTCGTCAATTTGTGGCAAATAACCTTGAGGTGTTAGTGCCACAGGGTCGTGAAGGGAGAACAACGTGGCTCAAGCAGTAGATTCAAGAAGCAAAAGGTACGATCATGCAATTGCGCGAAGCATAAAGGGTGTCGGAAGAACAAAAGATGACAACATCTCCAGGAGAGTGAGGCCACCAAGGAGAAATTTCGTGCATAGAAGAGGCATGATGGGCGGGATTTATTTTGTATTCTCACACGTGACCCAAAATTTTGATATTCTTCCCTTTTTTCTTGTAAAAAAATTCATGTTCTCAATGCAACTGGGTTGGTTGGCCAAAAGGTGTAGACAGTGTCTATTGTATGTAACTTGAGCCCGATGGGAGTCTAATATGTAAATTCTTGACATTTCGACGAAAGGATTCTGATCATAGTAGTTGAATGCATCATTTGTTCTCTTTTCCTATGAATCTACTGCATTCTTTGTCCAAAGCTCGTGTAAGTTAACCTCGATATTTTGCTTAGTGTTTCTTTGCGTTGTTTTGTATTTTTTATTGATATCCTTCTGCAAAAACTTTGATGCTGATTGAATTCATCATATTACACTAACGTGGCCCCACTGACTCGATATATATGGTAATGAAAATTGAGAACTCATCTTGTGGTTGATGGTCAGAATCAGGACTTTGCTCAAGTTGAGCACTTTATTCTTAACTTGGGATTGCTGATGCTGAAAAGTATCGGGGACTGGCCCTCAGAAATAAACCTAACGTGTGGGTTCCTTGCAGATTATCATCCTCAAAATCTCCCCGATACCGACAATGTTTTGAAAGTCAGCGATAGGTGATATCATTTCATTTTCGTTCAACACTTACTCTTTTCAACTTTTATCGATGTCCAAAGGGATCAGTCGTCGATGATATCCTTGAGTGATGCTCGTCGTTGAATAAAAAAATATTTTTTCGACGCTGACAAAGATCGATGCTCGGAGACCTTGGTTCTCTTGAATGATTTACTTTCATGCTTAATACTTTCCGATTCCGAATTTCTTAAGCGCGTCAGGGAGAATTCTTGACTGTCGATTCTTTAAATAAGTGTTAGTATTTTAAGTTATGTGTTTTCACATGCTCAAGAAAGATTTGAGAGACTTAAATGAGAAACAAAAGTGATAAGCAAAGGCAACATTTTTCATATTGAAGTAGAATCAGACAGTGCAAAAGATCAAGTGGTACCCAAACATTAAAATTTAACATAGTCTTTTTAGGGTGTGTTGAGTGATCAACAAATGACAACTTACTGGGCAAACGCAGAATCTGTGTTCCTCCTTCATGTTCGGCTGATACGAAAGCTGGTGGAGAAACTTACTGGTTGTGAATCAAATCTTTGTTTACCCATGCATTTGAAATTCTTCGGTTGATTCTTCTGGGTCTGCGTGTGGTCTTTTTAACCTTTATTCCTCCTTCATTTCTTATAACCTTGAATCATTCCTTTTTGACAAAAATCTAGTAAAGTATTCACTGGCATGAAGCATTTAGTTACCTTTAATCACTTTCTACGGTGTTTCTCCATTGCCAGCGAGCATCCATAGCCCGGACGGAGTCACCCCGAAATCACAGACCTTTCTCCACTGCCAGCGAGCGTCCATAGCCCCTATGGAGATATCTGCATACACTCTCTCACTGTTCACTCATTTGGTATAGTTAACTTTTATTTCGGTAGAATGCCCTAAGTGAGTGGGAGAGGATGACGTCTGTTTAATTTGTAAAGTGAGATGGTTTAAGGTGAATCCTTTGCTAGCTTTATCTTTGGGGTTCATGTAGTCCTTTCCATATTTCCAACTTTCCCATAAGGTTTCACCAGACCACCGGGTAGACCTTTCTGCATTTCTCCAGAGTTGTTCATCTGCATGGGTTAGATAGAGAACTCTTCAAAGAAACTGTAGGTTCCTCGGTGCTTCCTTGTGTTGTATGTGAGAAATGAGTTAGGAATAGAGTTCTCTATGTCGCATGACTTGAGGTCAACCATTGTCTTTCTAAACACAACCTTCAAAAGTGCGGAAATCAAACAACAAAAGAAAATAAAAAATAAAAGTAATTCACAGTCAACCTAGTTGAAACAACTTATGAAATATGCATAAAAAACATAAAACTCACACACACACACACACACACACACANATATATTTAATGGAAATATTGTTTTAGGGCTTCGTCGTTTACTGGGAGGGCGTCAGGTTCCCCTCTCATATTCTGTAACTGATAAGTACCTGCCCCAATCTTCTCAGCCACTTGGAAAGGCCCGAGCCATATATTCTGAAACTTAAAGTGTTTGTCTTTAGGCTCATTTGTTCTGTCCCATTTTAGGACCAAGTCCCCTACTTCAAAATCCTTCTCTTTAGCCTTATGCTTGTCAAACCATCTTTTAACGATCTGCTAGTGAGCCATGAACTTTGATTTATCCTTTTGTCTTTCTTCCTCTAGCATGAGCAGAGTGTCAATTCTTTGTTGTATGATTGATGAAGGTTGTCCTTCGAAATCTTGGGATAGTTGAAGAGATGGGAGATAAATCTTGTTTGATGGTATGGATTCCTACGCGCACACTAGAAAGTATGGGGAATTTCTTATGGCTTCCTTGGGTGTGACTCTATCAGCCCATAGAGTGTTATGGAGTAAATTATGTCAATTCCTTTGGTTGTCTACAACCGTCTTCTTTAATATTATGACTAGGTTCATATTGGTTGATTCTACCACCCCATTTCTCCGTGGATAATAATTTGGAGAGTACCTAATTATGATTCCTTTGTCCAGAGCGAACTCTGTCAATAGTGTGGAAGAAAAATAAGATGCATTATCAAAATCCAGGACAGAAGGGACCCCAAACCTTGTGATGAGTTGTTGTTCTATGAATTGGATTACCACCTTCTCGTTTACATGGGTTAGAGGGATGGCCTCTGCCCATTTCGTGAAATAATCGGTGGCGGTAAGTATATACTTATGTTTTTTTGAAGAACCGAGTTTGATTTCTCCTATGATATCTAACCCCCATTTCTCAAAAGGCCTAGAGACAGTCACTTGTTGGAGTGGTATTGTTTCTCTCTTCTCTCTCCCAATGCTTACTTGATAGGTTTTGTAGTTTCTAGCATAAGTGTGAGTGTATTTGAACAAGGTTGGCCAATAATAACTAGTTCTCAGTATCTTATGAGCAGTGGTGTTTCCTATGAAATCTCCACTGAAAGGTCCATCATGGAGCTCCTTCAGAACTTTGTCTGCATATTCCCATTCGAGACATCTTAAGAGTGCCCCGTCGTAATTAACCCAGAAGAGTACCGAATTTATGAGGCAATATTGTGCGAATTTTAACCTGAGAGCTCTCCTTTCCCTAGGGTTGAAATTTTATGGGCAAGTCCCATGGTGCAAGAGATAATTCAAATTCTCATACCAAGACTCTGGCCGTTGGGAAATTTATGAAATTTCACCACACCATAATTCCATTTCATTCTCCCATCCAGAGTCTTCATTTACTTGGTCCTGGGCTTCGGTCACAAGTTTGCATAACCCTTGTCCTTTAACTAGTTTGGAAGGTTTTATATCTAGATCAAACTCTTGAACTATTGTCATCTAGTTCCCTCTTCTTTCCCCCATCTCCTGTTGAGTGAAAAAGGAGTGGAATGCATGATGATGTACTATTACTTTGGTATGGTTATTGAGGATGTAAGATCTGAAATGTTTTATTGCCTTATAAACTACATAATCCTATTTATCTATGGCAGGGTAATTTAGCTCGGGTCCTTGGAGGTTAGTTCTCATGAATGGCACTAGGGCCTCATTGTTGTCATCATCCCTTTGAGTCAATACCACCAGTAACGATTGGTCGGAGGCGAAAGTATAGAGGAAGAAATATCTGCTGAAATTGGGACTTCGTAACATGGGGGCTTTAGGTATAGCCGTTTTGATGTTGCTGAAAGCATCCTTCCATTCATCATCCCATTTAAATTAAAAATATTTAAGAATCATAATTTGTAAGGGTTTGATAGTTTCCGCGAAATCGGGAATGAGTTTCCTCACGAAATTGATTTGTCCGAAAAAAGACTGCATAACTTTCTTGTTGTGGGGCAACGAGAGTTGAGCTATGGACTTAATCCTTTCTGGGTCTATGCAAATTCCTTCTTGAGATATAATGTGGCCTAGCAAATTACCTTCCTCGACGCTGAAAATAGTTTTCTTACGATTTAAAGATATACCGTATCTCCTACACTTTTCAAAAATATGAGTTAAGTGTTGGATGTGCTCTTCTCTGTTCTTTGAATACACCGTTACGTCGTCCATATACACTACCACACACTTGTTGATTAGTCCCCAAAATGATACATCCATATCCCTTTGGAAGGTTTCCCCTGTGTTGATTAACCCAAAAGGCATGTGTTTATAAGCGAAGGTTCCCCACTTGGTTCGGAAGGTAGTTTTCAAATGATCTTCCTCTGAAACCAGGACTTGGTTGTAACCTAAGAAACTGTCCAGTAGAGAGAATATATCTGAACTAGAAACGTTTTGCAAGAGTTGCTCCATTGGTGGGACAGGGTAATTGTCCTTTTTTGAAGCTCTGTTGAGGTTCCTAAAATCTACGCATAAGCGGATTTCTCCATAATGTTTCCTCACAGGAACCAAATTTTCTACCCACGCGGAATGTCTAACCTGGAAGATGATTTTGGCATCCAAAAGTTTCTTCAATTCCTGATACATGAGAGGTTCCAGGGATGGGTGATACTTTCAGAGCTTTTGTTGGAAGGCTTTCACTTTGGGTCTTAACGAGATAGTGTGTTGAATGATGTGGGTATCATAAGTTTTCAGATCTCGATAGGACCATGGAAAGACATCTTGGTATTGTCTAAACAGTTTGAGGTAAGACTTTCTTTCCTCTTTAGATATAGTCTTGCCGAGATTCACATTCTTTGGATTTTCTAGGGTTCTGAGATTTATAGTTTCATGCAGGTGACAGGAGCTATTGGTCTTTGCATTTTTAGGCCCCTTAAATCGTTCCTTCGGGTCAAAAAAGGTTTTCCAAATTAGCTATTCATTTCAGGATTATGTGAGACTTCGATTTATCAATAGGTTGACCTAGCCAAGGATCAGTTCATATTGATTGTTCCTGGAATATTTCATCGTCAATAGATAATTCTTTGAAATTAGCTTGGTTATTCAGAAAGTTTATGATCTATTCATCTCCTTCAAAGACTTTCCAATTAGAAATGTTGTTAGGCATCAATGGTTTGTAGAGTAGTTCTAAAGTGAATCGGGAGGCTTCATAATCTTCTAGAGGTGACAAGCTTGAAGAAACTGAGCTAGGGAATCAACAAGAATGTTCTTTTCTCTGGGGATCATTGTAATATTGAAAGCTTCAAAATGCTCTATTAACCTATGCACTTCCTATTGATAATTCTTTAGGTGTGGGGAATTGCAATGTATAATATTCCTTACTTGTCTAAAGATAATCTTCAAGTCTCTGAAAACTGTCAATTCTTTGATGTTTATGTCTATGTCTTTCTTTAACCCTTGTACTAGAGCTTCATACTTGATGGTGTTATTTGTGCATTCAAATTCTAGTCTACAGGACAGGAAATGACATTTACCTTTTGGATCAATGAGGATGCACCATGCCCCTAATCCTTCCTGTGATTTAGATCCATCAAAATATATGGTCCAGATATGTGAGCTTAAGTTAACCGTCCCTTCCTTCTTATTACTTTCTTGCCCTTCTATCTTTTGTCCGGTGATTTTCAGCACAGGTTCCTGACAGAAGAGGGTTTCCTCTGTCGGTATTGGTGATTTCTCTTGAAAAAAAAATTCGGAGTTCTGAGTGAGAGGGACATCATATGGAAGAGGGGAGAAGTTCTCGAAATAGGAATCACAGGAATAATTGCCTAGCAAGGGGAAATCTATGGATGAGGGTTTGTTAAGGGTTTCTAGATCAACGACTGTATGTTTCGGGTATCTTTCCCTATCGATTCTGATCATATTCTTGTATCCCTTCAGTGGTAGCCAAGGGTGTGCCCAGTCTGTACTAAAGTACCCATTTAACTTCTCAGACCAATATCAAATTAGTAATAACCCATAGGCCTATGGGATGTATACTACAATGATGTCAATCACTTGCACAAACATAGGATGTGTCTCTATCTTGATCATTACATCTCTGAGTTCCCCCATGAATTTGGCCTGGGTTCTGTCTAGTTGTATTACATGTTTATCACTATTGAGAGGGACAAAATTTAATTTTTTGAAAATAGACAAGGGAATCACATTGGAATATGCTCTTGAATCTACCAAACAATTGTGGAGGTTCTTGTTGAATACTTCAAACGTTAAGAGGAACAGTGGGACAAAAGATTTTCCCTTCTTATCTTTCGAGCAGGTATTCACAATTGTTTTATTTACTAGATCCATGGAAGTTAGATTTCTTTGTTGTTCATTGCTTGTCATGGGGTTTTTTACTAATTTCAAAGCTTGGAATGAGAATTATTTTTGCTGAGGGATTCTACATATGTCCATGACCGATATATTATCCTTCAACTTCTTCAGATCTTCAACTACATTGTACTCTAGTTTGGGTGATTCTTGGGTATGGGTGCTAATAAGGTTCATATGGGGAGAAAAAGGTTCTTTCAAGTGATCGGGAGTTGACCTTTCCCCTGACGTTTGAGTGGTAGTAGGTTCCTTTGAGACAAGAGGACCTTTACTTCTTGTTTGCACAACCGAGACCTCTACGGATGGTTCTTGAACCTGAAATAGGTCGTCAGAAGGCATAATTAGGTCAGGATCTCATATTAGCATGGATGTATCTTCTAGTGGGTCAATATCTTCCTGGTCAGCAACATTCATAACCAAACTGCTTGGTTGTTCGGTTAGGGAAACCTCATCTAAAAACCGGTTTGCCATCAAATTCATTGCATGCACCCATTGAAGGCAGTCTCTTTCAGAGTGGTTTTCCTGGTGATAAGTAAAGAAAGAATCAGATGCAACATTCCCTAGATCGATATTCAAGTTAGTTGGGGGAGGTTCAATTTCTTTAAATGGTGGGTTTATTTTAAAGAAAGGATTATAGGGCCTTTGGCCTTGGTTTCCTTCCTATGTGTTTCTCTTCATGTCTATGATCTCATTTGATAATTCCTTAACCATGTGTTGTAGATATTCTATGTTCCATTACCCTTGTTAGGAGTCTATTCTACTTGTTTCCCTGGCGGTCTAGTCAGAAGGAGTCCTTTCATAGGAGGAGGTTGAACTTCTTTCTTAACTAAAGAGACATGGCCTTCTTTACACCCTTTCATCTAGAATTATATTGTTTTAACTTCTTCAAAATTCTCAGCTAAGGTTCGTTTGGAAGCCCTCTTCACAAACATGGAAATAGAATCTCGGAGCGCATTAGCATATACTTCGATTTGCAACTCCTGATTTGGTTTAGCTTCATGATGGAATTTGTTTAAGATGGTTGTGAATCTTTGGTTGAAATCTTTAACCTTCTCTTTTGAACTCATGGTGGTTGCGAAAAATTCAGCCATTAGAGCTCCTGTAGTGGTTTCTTTAGAACATTTATCTAAAAAATCCTTTTGAAACTTTGTCCAACTAGGTATGGATCCTACAGGTAGGTTGAAATACCATGTGGAGGCTGAGTTCTCAAAAGTGTAGGGGAAAATCCTACAAACTACATCTTCATGTTGGATGTTCATAAGTCTGATCGCTAGTATAAATTTCTTGATATGATCTTCAGGCAATCTCGAGGTTTCTGGGTCGAACTTAGGAAGCAACTTCTTTGGATGTCGAGGAAGGTTATGGAGTAGTCCTGGGAGGGCCAAAGCATCTCTGGCCAACCATGGTTGATTATTTAGTGGTGGGTTTCTCCTTTATTCATTATGGTTGTTGTTGCCTTCCATATCTTTAGATTCTGAGTTAAACTCCTCCTCTTCCGAAAAATCGTATGGTTCAGAGACATCGTCGACTGGTGTTTTGGGTATCAGATCAAGAGGATCTTGGATTTTAGTGATTGAAGAATCTATTAAGTCTTCTACCGTGTGAATAAAAACCTCTTTGGGAGTATTAACCACTGCTCTACTTTGTTGTTTTCTTCGAGGAAGTATCGGAGCTAAGGAGAACACACCGATCTATCGGACGTATGCTCTTGTGATCCTTCTGAATTGATTTAACTCCTCGTGAGGAAGAGCGTAAGGTATGTTAGGGTGCAAAAGGTCTTCCTTGAGCTGGAGTGAGTTACTTGTTTCATGAGTACTCAACGTGTGTGGGCTGTCTTGGGAATGACTAGCCATGCATGTGGGCTATTTTGAATCTATCATTTGTCTGAAAAATTATATGAAATATGTATTCATCCATTCATTGTTCAAGCCCTCCTTCTAGCGCCAATTCTATTGATGGGTGTTAAATCCATTTAGTTCAATAGTAGGAACCAAACCTACCACCGAGGCCCAATTAGACTCTACAATGTTTAATAATGGAATGGTTCTCTAGATCTTGCGATCCGACCAATTAATTGATGGGCTTTATGTTTTCTTATGAAGGCGTCTCCTTCAGTTTGGACTTTCTATTTTTGTATTTTCTCTTAGGTGGGACCGATATAATATGTAAGCCGGTATAAACCAACCTGGAAACAAAACAGGATTAAGTTTAAATACTAGAGAAGAGGCTAAGTTTGGGATAACCCACTACTCAAGCATGCAGACGAAAATTTTATACCACAGGCCTAGTACTAATACGTTAACCATGTGAGCATCCAATTATTGTCTGAGATAGTAATTATCAGAAAGAAAACACATATGTGATAAGATAATGGAAAGAAAAATAATTCACCAACACTAATTATCCATCACATGATAACAAAATGATTCACCTTCATCATTAAGGTAAAGAACAAAAAAACATTGCACTAGATAACTTGACAATAGATTAAATAGCTCTTACTCATTATAGCATCATTCATGAAATGATATAGGAAATAGTTCTTCTCCACGTCCAATCACACATGCATTTGATGAAAATAACTTTGTCTCTGGTCTAGAAGGACTTCTCTATTAATAGTAGCTCAGAAACTATTCTTGAGAATGAAAAATAAAGATTTTCTTACAAAAACCATCGACCTCTAACTAATTGGTTGATGTTCTTATTTTTAACATAAAATTGAACTCAAAATAATGACTAAGTTCATATCAGTAAAGAAAAACTCACCACGTGGAATTCTCTCCTAATAGTTTTTCTAACAGTCAACACAAGATATCACTTGAAAGGGTGACTTTTCTCATATTCTGACCAACTGATGAACAACTCTTCGCAGGCATGGGTGCATGGAAATCTATGTTGTTCCATAAAGAGTGCGTAAAATTCTCTAATCTCCACTGCATGTGTCTGATGATTGATCAGACTAGCACTTAACTGCTGAAGCACAACTCGAGTGTTGATCGGATGTTCCAGAAATTGTTGTACCTGTCCTGGCGTTGTGTCGGTCACCTTTTCTAGTCTTTAGGACCATGAAGAATATTTCTTGGCATGTTATTAGACTATGTCACACAAGTCTACGAGGTCATTGGGTGTGCCGAACTCGAGAAATTTGATATCCTTCACCACCTTGTTGATCTCTGGACCTAGTTTCTATCGGATTCCTTAGTGAGGTTACAGAGCGATTTTTTCTTAGTAGTCAGAGGGATCTTTCCTACAATTAGAATCAAAATCATTGAGAAATATCTTACAGAACAATACTCGACAAAATATATGTATAGATGTAATCATGAACAATCCATACTGGTGCATACCTGTAAAGTTTGCTAAGCTTGATTGTTTGATACTTATGTGATCTCTGCAACCCTTCAAATTACCTGCATCACCTCTATTAGTGTCATCATTTTCTTCAGTTAGGGTGGGTTACATCTATGCTCCATAGGATGAAAGATCAGGTATGGAAAACATAAGACTCAAAGTCACGCTAGTGGCTGGTTGGCCCTTGGGGTCAAAAAAGGATGTCAGAGCTGAGCATGTGCTAAAAGTATGAGTAAGTTCCAAAAGAGCTAGATCTTTTCATAAGGGAAGTCGTTAAATGCTTCAGGTCGAGGCAAGGTTCTTGAAAAGGAGTCACATCAACAAGTGCATCAACCATCATTATCTCATTATGGAGGCTGGGGAATTTAAAATAAATTGATGTGATCATACCACACATTCTCTGCAACTCCTAGCGGTTTCTTCTCACACACTCTGGATCATACCCGTCACACGGACGTGATACAATTTTTTTTTTTTAAATCTCTTCGCAAGGCATTCAATGTTCCCTGTCACATTTCGACTCACTGCCCACTCTGTTATAAATTCTAGATGTTCTGTATGTGTTCTACTTACCAGTTGAGGTTATGCACTGACTCATCTCTTGAGCCCAACTTGATCAAATTCTTTTCCTTGGGCCTTTGTAAAGTCACCCACTCATAAGGTAGATACGTTGTCTCACCATAGGAACTCCTCAAAACTAAAGACAGGTTCTGCGAGGTAGCTGAAGCTCCATGATTGAACTAGAAAATGCTTGGGACGCATTTGTGTTTGCAGTGGGTGTTCCTTAGGCTTCAAAGGGAGATTCCTACCTTTGCATAGAAATTATAGTATCGCCTCATGTGGAGGCTGAAGTGGAAGGGAATAGGTTGGAAGCCATGCTTCCTCAAAAATAGATATCGCAAAGGAGAGGAAGGCCCAGAAAAAATGAGGAAGTCGAGGGGGAAAGCCAAATCCCAATTGATTCGTGCGCACAATTAGTTGTCGAGGGGCTCCTAATGTGCGTTATCCGGCTAGAGCCTATCGAAACCACAAGTCTAGGAAGCAAGAGCTGAATGAGAAAGACAAAAGCCTCATGTTATAACGTGCAAGGACCTAATCCGCAACTGGAGCAGGCACAACTCGCCATAGCTGAAATTTACCAAGAGAATAGAGAATTACGTCGACAATTGATGGCAAAGAAACTTGAGGTTTAGCACCACAGGGTCGTGAAAGGAACGCAACTTGGCTCAAGTGGAAGATTTGAGAAGCACAATATACGATCGTGTAGTTGCATGAAGTGAAAAGGGTGTCATAACAACAAAATATGACAACACCGACGGGAGCACGAGGCAACCAGGGAGAAAGTTCGCGCATAAGAGGCATGATGGGCATAATTTGTTTTGTATTCTCAGACATGACGCGGAATTTTGATAGTCTTCCATTTTTTCTTGTAAAATTTTTCATTTTCTTAATGTAATTGGGTTGGTTGGCCAAAAGTTGTAGACAGTATCTATTGTATGTAACCTGAGCTTGATGGGAGTCTAATATATAAAGTCTCAACATTTTGACGAAAGGATTCTGTTCATAGTAGTTGAATGCATTGTTTCTTCTCTTTGTGTGTGAATCTATTGTTTTCTTTGTCCAAATTTCTTGTAAGTTAACATCGATTTTGTGCTTAGTGTTGCTTCCAGTGTTTTTGTATTTTTAATTGATATCCTTTTGCAAAACCTCCGACGCCAATCGACTTCATCGTATGGCGCTAACGTGGCCCCACTGACTCTATATATATCGTAATGAAAATCAGGAACTCAACTTGTGAATGATGGTCAGACTCGATACTTTTCTCAAGTCGAGTGCTCTATTCTTAACTTGGGACTGTCGATGCTAAAAAGTATCGGGGGACCGACCCTCAGATATAAACCCAATGCATGGTTTCCTTGTGGATTATCATCCTCGAAATCTCCCTGATACCAAAAACCTTTTAGAAGTCGACGATTGGTAATATGATTTCATTTTCATTCAACGCTTACTCTTTTTACCTTTTACCAATGATGAAAGGGATCGACCGTCGGTGATATCCTTGAGTGATGCTCGTCACTGAAGAACAACTTCCATTTGCCAATGCAGACGAATATTGATGCTCAGCAACCTCAGTTCTCTTGAATGATTTCCTTTCATGCTTAATCCTTTCAGATGTTGAATTTCTTAAGTGCGTCGAGGAGAAGTCTTGACTGTTGATTCTTTAATTAAGTGTTAGTATTTTAAGTTATGTGTTTTTTCATGCTCAAGAAAGCTTTGAGAGACTTAAATGAGAAACAAAAGTGATAAGCAAAGGCAACATTTTTCATACTGAAGTAGAATCAAACAGTGAAAAAGATCAAGTGGTACCCAAAAAGTAAAAGTTAACATAATCTTTTTAGGGTGTGTTGAGTGCTCAACACCATCTTCAATTCATTTGAAGAGATCACAAAAACCAAGTATATGATTTCCTTCTTCATAAAATATATTTTCTTCATATTTATCAGCAATTTTTCTTGCTACAACTTTTCCATCACCAATGTCAAGTGTCTTAAGTGTTATTTCTCTATCTTATCGAAGATTAGTATGTCATCCAGATATACTATAACAAATTTGCCTATGAATTCTTTCAATACTTCATTCATCAATCTCATAAATGTGCTTGGTGCATTTGTCAACCCAAATGGCATGACCAACCATTCAAACAATCCTTCTTTTGTCTTGAATGTTGTTTTCCACTCATCTCCATCTCTCATCTTTATTTGATGATATCCACTCTTCAAGTCTATCCTGGAAAAACAACTTTCTCCACTCAAACAATCCATCAAATAATCAATCCTTGGTAAAGGAAATATGTACTTAATAGTTATCTTGTTGATGGCTCTGGAATCTTTACACATTCTCCATCCTCCATCCTTCTTTGGACTTAACACAGTTGGTATTGCACATGGGCTTAGACTTTCCCTGACTAAACCTTTATCCAATAAATCCTGGACTTGATTTTTGACTTCCCCATTCTCCCTAAGTGTCAACCTATAAGCTTCTTTGTTTGGTAAACTAGCTCCTAGAATAAGTTCAATGTGATGGCCTATACTTCTAATGGGTGGCAATGAGTGAGGTAACTCATCGACTACTATGTCAACAAAATTTTCTAACAGTTCCTGGATTTCTTCAGGAAAATATTCCACATAAGTATTTGTAAGGATAACTCTAGGATTCCTCACTACAACAAACTGTATTTCTTTCTCCTTCTTGACTTCATTCAAGAGTTCCTTCCCACTAATGAGAAGTATACTTGAACTAGCTTCCCTCTTTTTCTCTTCGTCTTATATGGGTAACAACATATGTGTCCTACCATTGTTTTATATGGTATAAGTATTCTTCCTCCCATCATGAATAACTTCTCTGTCAAACTTCCATGGTCTCCCCAATAAAATATGACAAACATCCATAGGAGTTACATCACATAATATTTCATCCCTATAACCTCCTATTTTAAATTCAACTTGGCATTGTTGACTTACCATTACTTGATTTCCTTTTTGCAACCATGATACCTTGTATGGGTTTGGATGTGTAGTTTTCTTCAACTCCGTATTCTTTACCATATCTATGGATACTAGATTGTCAATTCTCCCACTGTCTATGATCACCTTGAAAACTATGTCTTTCGTCTTGCAAGCAGTAATGAACAGAATTATTCATTGAATTGGCTCTTCTGCCTCCTTCTCTGGTTTAAGAAGAATTTTCCTCATCATGAGGTTATTTCCTTCTTTTGTTGCTTTTGCTTCCACATGCTTCTGTGATTTAGCAATGTGTTCTTCACCTCCTCCTTCTTTATTTCTCTTGGGACATTGTCAATAATTGTGCCCTGGTTTTCCACAGGTATAACATCTAACTTTGCATCCTCTGTCTCTTCCTCTTCCTCTGGAAAAAGAGATTCTTCCTCCATTTTGTCCTTATTTATAACTTCCACCTTTCTCTCGGTGACTATGTTGTTTTCCAACTTCATGATTTGGTTTATGGAACCTTTCTCTGTTGGTTCCCTTACCTCTACTTGAATTTCCTCCTCTACTTCATTGTCTTTTCTTCCTGGCCAATTTCTCTTCATCTTTCAAGGCTGCTTGATAAGCATCCTCGAATTTACTAACATACATCATGTTGATCTCCTCTTGTATTTCATATCTCATCCCATTGATATATTTGGTTGTCTTCTTATCTTCATTCTCTTTCTGTCCAGCCCTGATGTTCAGTCTATAAAATTCTCCAGTGTACTCCTTCACTGATAAGATTTTCTGCCTCTGGTTATGAAATCTCCTGAACAGATTGATTTGTTAATCCTTTGGGATGAATTTGGCTTTCATCTTGGCTACCATCCTGTCCCATATTTTAATTTTTTTCTTACCTTTGCTCATGTGCTCGGCTTGCAGTTCATCCCACCATAGCGCTGCATGAACTTTTAGTCATGTCACTGCATGCTTCGCCATCTTGTCTTCTTCGATATCTTCATAATCAAAGTATTTGTCCATAGCATGTACCCAATATAACAATTCTTCAACTTCCAAATTGCCTTCATACATTGGTACCTCTATTCTTTCTCTGGCTCCTATTATTGAAACAAATTTTAATAAGCGATCTTGTGCAACATCCTCTACTACATTTTCTTCGACATCTATCTCTTCACTCTCAGCTTCACTGATATCTCCAGCTTCTCGTGCTTTCCTTTGTGTTGTTTCCATGGCGTACAGTCTCATTCAGAGTCACCTCATTTCTTCTCCCATTTATGGATTCTCTCTACGCCTCCTAGGTGGCATGATTCCACTGCATCACCTTTTGATGCCTACAAACAGAAATCAAATTCTTGATACCACAAATGATAACATTTTTTCTCCTTTCTCCTTTGTCTGCCATCTGCAAACAAACTCAATATTAGCTCTTATACCACATGATGCAGCCCCCCTACTCTCCCGTAGGGCTACATGACCTCTTGGTCAAGGATCTTCAATTCTCCAAGTCAAACGTGACTTTGAGACCTTGATAGTCTCACCTTTTCATCAAACACATGCTCTTTCGTCTTCTGGTGTAGGTCTTATGGTACCCACAACCTTACGTCTCGCTCTTCTGCGAAATCTCAGAGTGTTGGGCATTAGCTACTTTTATGATAAGCCCCCTCTTGATATGACCTTGGGCGATGACCTCACGTGACCACACAATTTCGAGTGTGGCCAAAGGAGGTTTGATATCAAACTAATTTTCAGCCTGCAATTCTCCTCGAGCCTCCACATGTCCTCTTGCTAAAACCACAGTCTGGATTTCATCCCGCCCTCAACGTTTTAATGTGCACGCAACTCACGTCCCTGCAATTCTACGGGGCTATCGATCTCCTGATATTGATAGTGCTATCTTAACTGATGGTTCATATATTCCCTTTCAAAATCTACGGACCAAATCTTCCCCTCCTAAATCAACGGATGTGATCTCCTTCATGATTCTAGACTTTAGACTTTTCAAATCTCAAACCCTTCCTTTCTCCGTACATCAATATTCCAGAGTTGACGATCTGTGCAAACCTGTCCTTCTCAATCAACGACCCTGCTTCTACTTCAGGTGTTTGACCTTTCAACTTAGATCAACAGTCTTGTGGCCCTCTTCTCGATCAACGATCGAGATCTCCCTCGGGTCCCTGGACTTCTTAGGTCTCAAATATCAAACTTCACTTACTTTGAGACTTTACCTAGAGTTCACTGATATACGCCACATATATTCTTTATTAGACGATCCATATTCACTTCGAACGATCTGTTGGCCCTCAACCAAGTTTTGGAGAACCTTGGTCGTGTTTGACCATTTTTGGGATTTCGACAGGCTGGTTGAAGACGAAGCACCCAGGCAAAGCGGAGATCGTGGGATCTCACCCCCTTTTTGTGGGATTTTTTATTTTATCTCTTATGTAATGGGTATGGGATATCTTCCCATGGTTTTACCCATGCTTAGTCCCCATTTTTAAATGTATAAATAAGTATTTAGGAATTGTAAGAAGAATAAGGTCAGATCTAAGTAGGCTTTTTTCAAGATATGTAAAGGTTGCTAAGTGCGATTATGATCTGGATTTTATGAGCAGAACGAAATGAAGACAGATTATTAACAAGTTCTTAACACAAAATAAAAGAGATACAGTAAAACTGGTTTTCTATTCAATAACGAAATAAGCTGAAACTGTAAGATGCAGCAGAAACAAGCTTGTTGGAATGATGGCGACTTATCTCTGAGAAGAGATGTGACAGTAGCATGCATTCACAAGAAGAAGGTTACAATGAGGCTCTGAAGGCCTTTTTACAATAAGAAAGAATGCCAAAAACCCTAGAAATCCAAAAACCTAACCCTAGGAGATGAAGCGCCAAAAGTCATGTGGGCCCCGTTTGGGTAAGCTAGTACATCAACTTCTCGAGGTCATAACTTTTGCATATGATCTTTGTTTTAGGTGTGTGATAGCCCATTGGAAAGGTATCGTCGAGGAGATTCATTTTGGGGGCTCAGTTATTCCTTCAACTATCATTGAGGATATTGATACCGAAAAACCTTCATTTAGGCCCTCAAAATGGCCCCGGAAGTAAAAACTGCTAAAAATAGTAAATTGCCAAAAATGTCAGAAAGTTGTTTTTAGCCAGTTGGAAAAGGTGCATGGCCATTGATACCCATATGGATCAATCCTCCCTCCTTAGGAAGAAATGGTCTCCATTGCATTGAGGTCCCCCATTAGATGAGGAAATTTCTTCTGAATTTGGCCCCGGGTGAACCACTTGCCTTGGTGCAGGAGTTGCCCTGCTTTGATGACTCGATAAAGTTGGATCCTTTGTTGTCGAGTTCCTTTGATCTATATATCCACAATATGATCATTGGATGTTTTTTGTATGCAGTCATGGTTGAGCTCTATTGGTTTCAGTTGTTCTGCTACTTCTGAGGTGTCCAATAATGGTGGGAAATAAGGGCGAAGGAGATCCACATTGAACATTGGGTGCAGGCCAAGGAAAGGAGGAATGTTGAGCTCAAAATAATTATCCCCCATAGCCTTGGTGATAGTGTATGGTCCATAACATAGTGGGTGAAGCTTCCGATGGGGTCCTATAAGGCATTCTTTCTACAAGTGCAACCAAACTTTTTCGCCCACTTGAAACTTATGCGGCACCCGATGTTGATCATGGCGATGTTTATACTTGTCATTGGACTTTTGTAAGATATCTTGAACCTGTTGGCAGATGTGCTGGATCCGCTCAATGAACCAGGTGGCTTTGTTAGCTTCAGTTGGAGCAGGAGATGAGTCAGCCGAGGTGACCGCAAGGGGAAGTGAAACACCTATGGGACCCAATGGTTGGAATCCCAACCCCACTTGAAAGGGGATGTTGTCAGTTTAGCTATGCAAGGCTTGGTTGTAGCTATGTTGGACATATGGAATGCTCTCATCCCATGTGCGAGGGTTCTTTGAATTATACATGCGAAGGATATGCACAATCATTTGATTTACAACCTCAGTTTGGCCATCTGTTTGGGGGTGGAAGGCTGTGGATTTGGTGAGCTTGGTGTCCAACAGTGACCAAATGCTCGACCATAATGTGCTGAGAAATCAACTATCCCAATCTGATACAATGGTTTGTGGGATTCCAAAATGTACCCAAACTCGTTCAAAGAAGAGCTTGGTAGTGGCCTATGCTGTGATGCTCTTCTTGCAGGCAACCAGAATCACCATCTTCAAAAAGTGATCAACAACCACAAAAACATAGTCATTTCCCCACTTGGTGGATGGGAGGCCCAACATGTAGTCCATTGAGATGGATTCCCATGGCCTGTCAGGAGTATTAAGAGGGGTGTACAGGCCCTATTTCTTAGTGGTTGGTTTGGCAATAGCGCAGGCAGTGCAGGACCTGATATACATGCCGACCTCCTGTCGAAGTTTTGGCAAGTAGAAATGTTTATGTAGCATTTCCACTGTCTTTTTGATGCTGAAGTGTCATGCCACCCAACTGTAGTGGGCTTCCTAGATTAGTTTCGCTCGCTCACTTGATGGAACACATATATGGACTAGATGACACAAAAACCCATCCTGAAGATGGAAATTATCAACAACTGCATTTGCACCCAACATTTGGTAGGTGGTGGTGAAGTCAGGGTCTATCTCATAGATTTGGGTCCCTCTAGATGTCTCATGGCTGCAAGAGTCTAGCACCGTGGTGAGTTCTGTGACTGGCGTTATGCCGAGGCAATCAGTGATGCGATTGGTGCTTCTTGTTTTATACTTGATGTTGAGGTGGAATTGTTGCAAGTATGTGGACCACTTTTGATGGCAGTCATTCTGCAGTTTTCCTTGTATCTGCATGAACTGCAGTGGCTTATGATCAGTGTGGATGACTATCTCCTTCCCAAGAATGTAATGTCTCCACTGGCGGCATGCTTGCACAATGGAGTACATTTCTTTGTCGTAAGTAGGGTACTTACAGACAGTATCAGACAGTGTCTCACTATGATAGGCCATGGGGTGGCCGTGTTGAGTGGGAACAACACCCACAACATAGTCTGAAGCATCTGTCTCGATCTCAAAGGGATGTTGTAGGTTTGGTAGTGAAAGTACTGGGGCTGAGCACAAGTGCTGCCTCAAATCATCGAAAACTTGTTGTTGGGACTGGCCCCACACAAATTTCTCCTTACCACCACCCCTGTTTATTTGGCTGAGGGCCCATGCAATATGGGAGAAACCCAACACAAACCTGCGGTAGAAATTAGCAAGTCCCAAGAAGCTCCAAAGATCAGTGGGTGTTGTTGGGGCTGGCCAGTCACGGATGACTTGGATCTTGGCTGGATCCACATGTACGCCATGCTGATCAATGATGTAGCCCAGGTAATGGACCCTGTCCATGTCGAAGGAGCATTTTTTCGTGTTGGCGTATAGCTTGTGCTGCCGCAGGGTGTGCAGAACCTGTTGAATATGCTGCAAGTGTTCGACCCAAGTATTGCTGTAAATTAGAATGTCATCAAGATACACCACTACAAAAGTATTGGTGAATGGTCACAGGATATCATCCATCATCCTCATGAAAGTGGCTGGAGCATTTGTCAAACCAAAGGGCATGACCAACCATTCAAAAAGTCCTTCCTTTGACTTGAAGGCAGTCTTCCATACATTTGTATGTTCTATTGGGACCTGGTGGTAGAGAGACTTCAGATCAATTTTATTGAAGTATTTGCCCCCCATGAGTTGATCAAGGAGGTCATCGATTCGGGGAATCAGGTACCAGTTTCTGATAGTGATTTTATTCATAGCTTGGTAATCAATACAGAGTCACCAAGTTCCATCTTTCTTTTGTACCAGCACGATTGGGCTCCCGCAAGGTGATGAACTAGGGCGGATGTGCCCCTTTTGGAGCAGTTCTTATATCTATCGCTTGATATCCTCATTCTCTAACAAAGAGTGACGATAGACTGGCCCATTGGGTAGAAGTGCGTCGGGTGTCAGATCGATGGGGTGCTTGACCTGGTAGTGTAGAGGTACCCCTATAGGTGAGGAGAAGATATCCGAGTATTCTTCCACGACCTTATCTACTTGCTTCTGTTGTGTGGAGAGGTCGGTCGTAGAGACCCTATATGTGGCTTTAATCTTTCTCTTATTCTAAGAGTGAATCACAAAGAAGACAAACTTCCTCATCTGCGAGATGACCTTCCTGCATTGCTTAGCAAAGATCAAGGAAATAACACTAGGTGGGACTGCTTCGGGTATCCTGTACAATTTCCTATTCAAAGTAATAATAACACTACGAGGCCTAGACTCATATACAACATGACGTTTCCATAAATAAGGTTGGCCCAAAAGAACATCAAAAACTTCAAGAGGAGCAACATCACACAATACCTCGTCTTTGAAGGGCTTGATGTCGTACAACAGTCGACACTGTTGGCTGACATGGAGATCACTTCCTTGGCGGAGCCATCCAATGGTGTAGGGTTGTGGGTGCGTTGTTGTTAGCAGGGCCAGCCGCTTGATGACCTCTGCTGAGATGAGGCTCTTCTGGCTACTGCTATCAACGATGAAGTGTAGTGGGGTGCCTTTTACCCACATATGTGAATGGAAGAGGCGCTCTCCTTCTTCTGGCTTGTCTAGTTCACCAGGCTGGAGCTTGGTGGTAGCAACGGTGGCACTGGGTTCCATGCCAATGATCTGTCTTCCCCTTTCTGGTTCTATCTCAGAGTCAGAATCTGCATCTAATTCAAAGGCTTTCACTTTGGCCACCAGCGATTGCTTTGAGCGGTAGTCAACAGTGTTATGCCAAGGGCTCTTATGAAAGTCGCACCACTTCCCGGTATCTTTATTTATCTTTTTGGTGTCCTTCTTTGCTTGTGGCTTGTACTGGTTGTCTTGATACTGTCCATATTTTCTCTGTCCTTTGTTCAATGGGTTGGGGCCACCCTTTCCTGGCTTTTTTTTCGAGGGGTTCCCTGGCCCAAATTGACGCATCTTTTGTTTGAGCTTCTGCTCGATTTTGATGACATATCGGTAGGCCGCGCCCAAGGATGAGATGTCCAGAAACTCCATTTCAGTATGTATGTATCTATGTAGAGCACCACAATACTTGAGCACCATATGTCACTCTGAATCTTTGATACTCTGAATCTTGAATGGTGTGCAAGATATGGAAGATATTTGTGAAATCTGGCATTGCTTGGTCTCTTTCTTGCCGCAGTGTGGTCCATTTGGTATACAGGTCGTCATAACTTCCGACATGGTAGTATTGTTCCTTAATAGCATCCCTGAAGGATTCCTAGGTGGCCATGACTGAAAATAGTGAGGTTTCCTCTATTTCCTTTTGCTCACAGAAAGTTTCCCACCAATCTTTGACATGGGGAACGACTTTGAGGAGTGCAAAAGTAATCTTTTCCCTATTCGAAAATTTATGAATAGAAAAATACCCTTCTAGTAGATTTAACCACTTGTCTACAACATCTACATCTATCTGACCTTCAAATATAGGAATATCAAAGTTTATTTTTACCTTGAAGGGTGCGACGCCTCCGTTCGAAGAAGATGCATCGCTTGTTGGTAGTCGCCAAAGGATTTGTGCGAAACTATCCATCATCTCGTTGCTCTGTTGCGTGAGGACTTCCTCAATCAATAGTTTGAAAGGATCTCCTATCCTGTCATCTTTATTTTCTCTTGCCATGGGAGGTCGCTTGGGCATGTGAGAGATTTTTTCCTCAAGAGAAACAAGCTCGAAACCCAACTCTTTATACTCTGACCTCGTTGGGGACATGCATTAAGACGACAAGGAGCAGACCGCTCTGATACCACTGATCTGGATTTTATGAGCAGAACAAAATGAATACAGATTATTAACAAGTTCTTAACACAAAATAATAGAGATATAGTAAAACTGGTTTTCTATTCAATAACGAAATAAGCTGAAACTGTAAAATGTAGTAGAAACAAGCTTGCTGGAATGGTGGTAGCTTATCTCTGAGAAGAGATGTTATGGCAGCACACATTCGCAAGAAGAAGGCTACAATGAGGCTCTGAAGGAATTTTTACAATAATCAAGAATTCAAAATACCCTAGACATCCAAAAAACTAACCCTAGGAGATGAAGCGCCAAAAGTCATTTGGGTCCCGTTTGGGTAAGCTAGTACATCAACTTTCTGGGGTCGTAATTTTTGCATACGATCTTTGTTTTAGGCATGTGATATCCCGTTGGAAAGGTATCATCAAGGAGATTCATTTTGGGGGCTCAATAATGCCTTTGACTATCATTGAGGAGCTTGATACCGAAAAGCCTTCATTTAGGTCCTCAAAATGGCCTCGGAAGTAAAAACTGCTAAAATAGTAAATTGCCAAAAAGGTGGGTGGCCACTGATATCCATATGGATCAGATTAGTTGTGAAGGCTCCATGCATACTATGCATTGTGAAATTGCAGAGTTAAGTGCAAGTGATTTTAAGAAGTCTCTGTGATGTGCCAAACTCGGGGAAGGAGGATATAGCGAAGTGCATGCAAATATCCTCTCCTATGCAGAGTGGGTTTTGTGGCTATGTGCATGTAAGAATATTGAAATAAGATAATAAAGAAGATGAAGAGTTGGTGGACATAGCCCCACGCTGAGGGAAAACCACGTATATCATGTGTTGTGATTTATTTGTGCTATTGATGTGATTTATTCTTAGTGTTGAATATTTATGTATGTTAGATGCATCTGATGTAGTAGCTTAGTTCTTAATAACATGAATGAATGCTAGATTTGTTTGATACTATGTGCTAAATGGTTAGATATTCTTAGATCTTGTTGAATACTGTGTTGTTATATAATTAGGGTTTGAATATATGATGTGAATAAGGGCCAAATACTATTGAATGTTAATTTCTAAGTGTTATTTTAAGTATTGTGATCACATATCTGTGTCCCAGCTAGGTTGTAGACACTTGAGTCCTACAACCTCCCCTACCTCTACCTTGGGTGAGACTCCATCTGCTTCGAAGGTGTTGTCGAAAGGGTTGGTAGTTAGGGTTTTTTTTGTGCGTCGTTGAAGCGTTGAACCCCAGGTCTTCCCCTGTGCCAACAAATGGTTCCGCTACCGAGACCTGAAATTGTTATTGTTGGGAACTGAAGAAAAGCGAAATATCTATGCGTAGATCTGTTGTTGTAGTGTGAAGTAATCTACTTGATTTGTGAAGCTCTGTGATAAGAAGGGAAGCCCAATCTGAAGAAAGAGGTAATATATTAAAAATTGTTGCTCTGATAAAGGTAAGATAAGTGGAAATGTTTGCTTCGAAAGTATGAATCTACATATGTTTGATAGATTTTGTCCTAGTTTGAAAACTAGGGCACAACTCAAAGAAAGAAGATATGATATGAATAGATCTGATAGAAATAGTGAAAGATGTGTTATTCCTATGCATAGAAAGAATTTTTGGACTAACAAGTGGATGCAAGATCCTAGAAATATTTTTTTACAGGTCCATCACTGTGATCCCAGAGCGCAGTACAAGAAAGGTTGGGGATCATCTAAGAGAAAGAGAGGATTGACTCTTTGTTATAGTTGCAGAAGACCAGGACATCTTGATAAGGAATTCCCTGGTAGAGGTCCTATTTTCATTTGTTATAAAGCTACTGGACATGAATTTTTAGATTTACCTAGAATGATTGCTAAAGTTGAGAATATGAACATGAAACAAGGAAACCATGAGGAAGGTTCAAGAGACTAAGAATATACTAGAGAACCAGAAAGAATCAGAGGCTATATTATTGCAGATGAGAGAAAGACTGAATGATCACAGAGACATCAATTTATCAGAGATCTTAAAAAACAAAGAGTGCATAGAAACAAGAATAGGAGACTTCAACATAGACTGTTTATTGGATGCAGAAACACAGGTGAACATTATGCCAGAAAGTACTTGGGAAATTTTGGGAAATCCTTCTATGATTCTTTTATTGGGAGGAATATGATTGTTTAAAGGAAAGTTCATAACCCTATGTGGAAGGCTTACCCATGTACCTATGAGTTCTCATGGAACATCGACATAAGAATAATTCGAGGTCAATAAGCTTGTTGAGAACAACGCTCCTTTTGCACTTTTGTTAGGAAAGACTTGGATTGAGAAAGATCAAATCCGAAGGAAAGAAGAGGAGGAATCTATAAAACAAAAAAAGAAAGAATTAAAGGATTTCATGGCTAGGAAAATAACACTCTTAATAGAATAACATGAGGGAAACTCGAAGCTAGTATGGTCTAGAGACCTGGTTGTCGAAGTTGAAATAACGCAAGAAGGATTAAAGAACTTATCCATGAAAAAGAGAAGAGCACCTACTCCATACATAGTAAGAGAAGAAGTATTACCCTCGACCCTGTGAAAGATCCTCAATAGTGCAAAGTTACTATGCTAAGAAAAGATAAGAACAAGAATGGAAAGAGGAATCCAGAGGTGTAGATCACCGGAAAGAAAGCAAGAAATATCAGTAAGAATAAAGCAAATCTAGAAAAATTGCAAGAGGTTCTAGAGAGGAATTCGCAGAAGGAAGGCTTGCAGAACTTGAACCACACTAGTATAGAAGAACAACGTATACTAGCACTTCACCATGGTGAATAAATATGACTGTTGGAGGCATCCTGACCATTAGAACGATGCTCCAGAATGACTAGAAACACAGTTATTTCCAGAAATATCGATGTTGGACCGTTGGGACCATGCCATAATGGATGGAATTGTATTGATTGAGGAATTCCTTCCCATTTGAGGAGTCTATTACGATGTTGTCTATTTAACTCGTCGAATGTTTCACCGAGGACACTTTTTGCAAATTGTGATTATCCGAGCCCACAAAGAACTAATTGCTTCCGCACAGTGCTTATTTAGACCTCGCCACACATTGCTTCGCCACACATTCTACTTACCTTGAGCATTTGTCCACCTATATGAAATATCTGATGTCGAGCATGTATGTCAGGAAACCTTAGCGCAGTAGAAAAATACGTTGAAGAGATTTTGATTGACCTCATGGTAGAGAAGGTCATGTCCACAGAAGCACAGGCCGCATCGATGAGAGGATTGCAAGCCTCCCGATCGACTACACGTTGATCTGGGCCATCCCAAACTACGACAGAGAAATGGAGCAAGCATCGCAACAACTTGGCGAACATGAATCTCATCCTGTCAGTCCTGCCTAACTACATCCCACCTCTAGCTAACACGGTTAGTCATGACAGTGTCCCGAGGGACTTTGACTATACACTGATCAATGCATACCTCCCGAAGGGGATACACATAGTTGGACTGTAGTTAGGATAGATTATGACGCTAAATATTAGTTATTTCAACTTGGGAGACTGCAAGAATTATGGAATGATCACACCACATAATTACTTGACAAAGACATTGGAGAAGAATTCAAAGATAATCCCCCAGCCGTGGACCATGGACATCGCAAGATAAAAAATCCTTAATGTGATGAAGATACCACACTTCAATAGACATCAAGAGGTTAATGTGTGCATTAAACTTCTCCTATCGTGCAACCATGGAGGTTACCTATGGTTGGATAGGCGCATCATTGTAGATCCGATGCTGATCCACCGAATCATTGGATTGAGAATGCAAGGATTGGATCCTCAGGATTTTTACTCAGGGAAGGTTGCATATCGTTCCTTGGCATAGTGAATAAAGGACACCTACGACGATGTGGAGAAAGGAAAGAGGGGCTACAAGGTAGCCTCCATCCAAAATGATACAGTGTGCCTAGATTTCCAGTTGATCACTGGTAAGCTTGCCAGGAAAAACATACCGACGCAGGTCACGGGGTTTGTTGTCAACCTCACAGGAAAATGTGTTGAATGAATGCATATGAACTGGGTGAGCTACCTTGTTAACCATTTGGAGAAAGATTACCATGAAGAGAAAGACCAGGGCTACGATTTTCACTTCAGCTGGTTGTTGATTTTCATTGCCTTCATTTCCAGGGAGATGTCGGAGGCAACATCCTTCCCTAAAGTCAATCCATCTGAACCACTATCCGTGAGGTTCACTACCCTATGGTATTCGAGCGACATGGCGAAGAAATGGTAGTCTACTGTGGCGTTCCACAACTATTACTTGCAGTTGAAGAGGGCCATTGAATCCTTCCCTCGAATGACTCTGAATGCACTTCACAGGTTTAGGCAAATAGCAAAGTTCTGTGCATTCAAGCACTTCATTTACATCACTATGTGCAGAGACAAACACAAGGAAGAGATCTAGTCTTATTACAAACTCACCGAGGAAGATATGGAGGAAATAACCAAGGAATGGCCTACAAAATTCCTTGTACCCGTCGAACAAACATAACTCTCCGACCTTGACCTCATCGGAAGTCCTGTAGTCACTCAAGAAGAGTATGATGGACCAGGCAGTAGAAAGAATAAGAAGAAGGAAGAAGTACATGAAATGCATAGTGCATCAGAGAAGACTACACCAGATTCACCTAAAGAGGGAGGAGGTGACGAAGTAGACAAAGAAGAGGATGAAGGGGAATAAGACAAGAAGGAATAGGGAGAACTAACACCGCCTAAATATCCCCTTATGGAGATAGAGACATCCAAGAAAACAAATGTTTCTCCAAATAAACCCTCAGTGCAGAAGAAGTCATGCACCAGTAAGCCCCACTTACAAACTATATTTACAGTGAATGATATTGACCTCATCATTGCAGCTATATCATATACTTCCAAGGACATTTTGCAGTGAAGTGAAGCCAAACAAGAGACAATGTATGACAGGATCGAGGCAGAGCTAAAAGGGGTACAACATGCTCTTTATTCAAGCCGCACACTGTCTACTGCATCGTTGTCATCAGGGGGCATAGAAGTAGGAGATGCACCTGCCCATCTACGTAGAATAGCTGATGCGACAGAGGCTCACCTTCGTTGGATCCAGGAAGAAAAAAAGCATGCCACAGAGTAATTGAAGCAAGCAATGGAAGAATACCTAGAGAAACATCGGGTTGCGTAGCAACATAAAGATGACCTCCAGGAGAAATTTGCAGAGGACATAGAGCAGCTCCAGAAAGAAAAAGAACAACTTCTCGAAGAGAAGATTAGTGTTAAAGAATCAGTCACTATATCACTTCTCTCTGTGTCGGGCCTGGCACAGATGGAAGAGGAAATAGGCTGAGATCCTAGTGGGGAAGATCATTGAAGCCATTCAGTAGCTCCAATAAAGAGTAGCATAACTGGAATTGCAAGCAGTGTCGAGCACTTTACAGGAATTGCGAGATCAGAGGGAATAAATTGCCCAGAGCATAGTTGGAAAAATAAAGGCATTGGCCTTATAATGAAATAAACTCAGCAATCAAAGTGCACAGACCTTTGAGTGTCTGTAGAGGACCCAGAACTAAGGAAATTAGAGTCACAACTCTAGGAAGAAAAGAAACAATCAATGAAAGTACACGCATAGTTGAAGCTACTGTCAGCGGTCAAGAAAATGAAAAGGTCACAAGAACAACGCGCATTTTAGTAGCAGGTCCATGCCATCCAGAGTAAAGTCATGGAAGTGACCCAGAGACTTCAGTCGGTGCAGAACGAAGCCTGCACCATTTTTTAGTAGATCGAGGGACAAGGTGCACAACTGGAACAAGAAGTCACCATAGTGGAACAACGCCTAGAAGGACCTGTCATTGATAAAGTCATTCAAGAGTCCATCGAGCAGGAGGCCCTAGAAAAGCAGCAAGTCGAGGCAGATTGAGCCAAAATCGAGGCCTTCAAAGTAGATTTTCCTAGATAAGAGTGACTCAGGAAGAGTCACAGGTGAGTGTTGGGGGCCTGTAGGCCCTTGACTAAGTTTTGGAGTACCTTGGTTGTGTTTAACCATTTTTGGGACTTCAACAGGATGGTCAAATATGGAGCGCCCGGGAGAAGCAGAGATCACGAGATCTCGCCCCCTTTTTGTGGGAGTTTTGGTTTTAGGGCTTATGTAACAGGTATGGGATGTTGGACCATGGGTTTACCCATGCTGAGGCCCCATTTGTAAATGTATAAATAAGTAGCTAGGAATTTAAGAAGCATAAGGTAAAATCTAAGTAGGCTTTGTGAAAGATATGTAAAGGTTGTGTTGAGCACTCAACACACCCTAAAAAGTATTTCTTTACTTTTGGGTACCACTTGATCCTTTTCACTGCCTGTTTTTCCTTCAGTATGAAATCGATGCCTGCGCTTATCATTTTTCCTTTGAACATACAACAATGAATCATCTTAACCATTAAAAGGTTCTTAACAACCACTTAAGGAATCAAAAAACTAAAGCTTTCCCCAACGCTCTTAGGGAGTTCATCATCGGTAAATATTAAAGGTTGAGAAAATCATTTGAGAAGTTTAAAATATCCAAGAACCTATCTTCATCGGCGTTGGCAGACGAAAGTCTTTATTTTCTACGAATGAACTTTGGCAGGGGTATCGCCGAAGACCAATCCGTCCGGCTTCGATAGGAAAACAAAAAATTAAGCGTCGCACAAGGGAGGAGTGGTATCACCAACCACCGACTCCCGAAACATTTTCGGTGATAGGAGGTAATGAATATGATAACCCACCAAGGAGTTGCGCATGTAAAAACTTCCCCCGATCACCGATCCCTAATCTCCACGTCGGAAAGACACGACGTGATGAGACATTTAAACCAACAGATTCATTAAGTATGACACATTTAAAGTCTTAGTAAAATTGTGGATTGTGCATTAGCTTCTAATCCGTGTGTGAATCAAAAGAAACTGTTAAAATATCACCGATACAATGCATCTGCCTCCGCCGTCAACGAGTTACAATTTAATTGCGGAGAAACGACATAATTTATTTTTGAATTGCATTTATTACTCATACTAACTGGTTGATACGACAGATAGAGTCTCTCAGGTTATATTCTTTCGAATTCATTGTGTATGATCCTATTCTGGACGACGAATATTTCATAACAAACAGAGGAGCAGGGCTAACAATCCGGAGAAGTCATCCAAAGTTCAGTGAGTATTAGACAACTAGATTAGAAAGCATTATAGGTATGTACCCACTTGTGATGTTTTACGCTTCCTTTTTATGTTCTCGACCCAAATTTTCTCTATACACATGCTTAAAGGTTGTTTTAACTGCATGAACAATACCTCCGAAAAAACCCTCCACTAGGAAATCCCCAAGAGAGCCAAAGCCACAAGAACCAGAATCAGGAGAGGGATCCTCCCCAGTAGTTGCAAGACAATTAGAATTAGCCCCCAAACTAGTGACTGTCATTAATACAACTACCAAGAATGCCTTCATCCAACCCTGGGCCTTTGGAGACATAGAGGAAAACATTGGAGCCAAAACAACATCCCCTCGCTGGGAAGAATTTTTTAAGAAAATAAAGAAAGAATAACCCCTCGAGTATACCCCGCACAACGATCCTGATACAAGGAAGCTCGATGACGATGTCCTCCCAAACATCTGTAGGGATTATCTACACATGGTAGCAAGATGAAATCTAATGTTTCCTTGCATTGAGCTCCTAAAGTGGCACATTGACCACACTGATGCACATAAATATTTGATTAATGATGATAATGGTGGATGCGTTAGGGTTTTCTTGCCATTAGAGGTTCAAAGTTACTACAAGCTCAGGGAGTCGGAAGAATAGTTAAGCATTGATTTCATTTTGATTTTTTATGCATCACACGATACCAGAAAAATCATAGAATCGTGGTGGAGGGAGGACAAAAAATTCATGAACCAGACTATAGAATGGTACCCAAAGACCAATCTAAGGGAACCATACATATAATTGATGGCTCTTCTCTGCAAGTTGCATGGGGAGAAATATTGCTCCTAGTTTTCAGACGCTTGGATTCCCCTAGCTTATACGGTGGACATTTTAGGCACGGGTTTCAATTGGGGTGCCATCATCTCCAAATATTTGAGCACCTACATAAGACAAGACCAGACGCCAAAAGAGGGGGAAACCCCCTCCTTCTACATGGCCTCGTATCTATTAGACATCATCTTCTCTAGGAATGTTTTCTCTGTAATGAAATTGAACTGGCACTCCTAGGAGCTCCGAGTCCACATATACTTCAGCATCTTATGGGATAACAGGTACAAAAAATCCTATGCTCTTATCTGTGACCATTTTATTGCATGCATCTATTTTTTGTTGTTCAGGAAAGAATGCCCTAGGCTGTGAGAAGAAGAAAAAAAGGTTATATCAAAATTGGGTCACTGGTATCTAGACGAGTGCGAAACCTACATCAGGGTTTTCAGAACCACATGAGCACCCCTTTTGTTACCCATATATGTTCCCGACTGACTAGTATTAGGGGAAATTCTCTACCAAACCATCCTGTAAGGATACAATGCCACTTTAGTAAAAGATAAGAAGCGGTCCTTCATTCCGTATGGGTTTCATATTTCCTTCTACATGGTCAAAGATACCTCACATGCTAAGCAAGAAGGGTTAAGTCAACTAGAATTTCGGTTCCAAATTGGCCAATTTCACAAACACGATCCCAAGGGTCTGGTCCTACAACATGCATCCCAAGTATCATCCTGTTGGTCTTATTCCCACGATCGGTTTGAAGATGAAATTTTCACCGAAAATGCTCAAGATTGGAGTGAAGTAGCGTCAAGGAGGGATGATCCTCGAACAACCAGGTTCAAATCTATGATTTGGGAAGAGCAAGCAACGTCTTTGGAGAATAAATCTCAAGAAATTCTCAGGGCACGGGAAGGAACTGTAGCATCTGAATCGGGAAAATAAATAGGCGATCCCCAAGAGGACATCAGGGCGACAACAGTTTACCAGGAATCCCCAGTACAAATCAAGGATTTCCCTAAAGTTCAAGTTGCACAAGGGGTGGGTGAACTTTTGTACCAGCAAAGGCAGGTGCTAATGAAATGAATGCAAGATGATCCTTACCTTATCATAACGCCCTCACTTCCAACTGGTACCCGAGAAAGAAGCCCGACGGAGTCGAGCAACCCTAATTCCACAGACCTTGGGAACACCAACAGGTTAGGCAACACCGGATCCACAACATCGTCGGTCAATTCCCCTGTGGACAGGACAAGTCAAACAGAGACAGGTCGGGTGTCAATAGAAACATGAGCACATAATCCCCTCAACAAACTTATACATATATATATAGCGACGACGAAAGCCCGGAACCATCTCACGACTCCCCTGTGCATGTCTAATAGGAAAAGGGTCCTGATAAAGTTTCCTCCCCTGAGCCCCAAGTTCAAGACAAGTAGGTATTGAAAACGGAAATAGAATCCAAAAGCAGCCTCGACACAAAAGAACCCAATGAATCATAAACCAAAGAAGATACAAATGACAAGCCCGAACCAGAGGATACAAAGAAAGGATCCCCGCAAAAGGAAATCAATAGTTTTGTGGCCGACGAGAAAATAAGTAACGAATCTATACCTGGCACCTCCATTTTTCCCAATACTCAAATCCCCAACGAGAGACAAGTAGAAGTCAAACCCACAAGGCACAATGAGGAAGTTCAAGAGCCCAATATTGAACAAATATACACCACTGGTAGTTTGGGAAACAAGCTAACATGGGGGGATCAACAGATACCAGAGCCAATAGACGAGGTAGCATATATCTATGTGATCTCCTACGATCAAAAGAGAAAGGACATTGTTCAAAGGACTACAAAGAAAAGAAGGATCTTGTTGGATCACTCAATCTTAGTTACTACAGAGGATAACTTGATCAACACAACAGATGCCCGGATGTCTGAACTAATTGGCATAGGAAAATCCCTCTCAGATGCTACCTTGGACAAAGCTAGGAGGGAGGAAAAGGAACTAGTCGTCGACCTAAAGGAGCTCGATCACTTGCGCCATATTTATAAATACTACAAAGGCGCCATGCAGACTGTTGTGTATCTGAAAGGTGATTTTGTAGGAGTTTACAATGATTTCAATAAGGAAAGACACATGTTAACCGAAAACATAGCTGAGTTCCAGGAGGACACTCTCATGGAACTCGCGACATGCAAGGAGATGGAGCGATGGTATGAAAGGGCACAACAAGAGATAGAAAGACTTGAGTACATTGAGGCATTCCAACAAGGCCAAGATAAGGAAAAACATGGCATTCAAATGATAGGAAAAAGTAGTCTTAATCGCATAAAGCGATCAATCGAGTACTGAGCTAAAATGTCTCAGGACTCACATTGAGAGATCTAAGAAAAATGGACCAGGTGCAAGAAGCACTGGGATAAAATTAACAAAATAATAAAGGATGTCGGGATCCCTGAGTTCGACACCCCCGATAATTTCATTGCCCTGATTGATGTGGTAAAAATGCATGCTAAACAATATGCACTAAGGACCGAAGAGTCCGCAAAGATAGCCAATGCGAGACTAGGGAAAGTGCAACAATTCGCAGAACATCCAATCAGATCCCAAAACATGCTACAACAACTGAACTCCAGTTTAGTAAAGTACTGAGCACATGCAGTGGACATCAAGGGAATATATGAAGCCTTGATGGAACAACACATATTTCCATGGGCCCAAACTTGTGAAGAATTGTTTGTCAGCTGGACTAAATATGAGAGAAGTCACCCTTTTCAAGAAGTATCTCAGGACGATTGTTAAAGAAGTTGTTAGAAGATAACACCATGTGGTGATTTGTTTTTTGTTTAAGTTTCTCTTAGCTGTTAGTTTCAGTTAAAACTTTATATTATAAATAAAGACACCGACCAATTAGTTAAAGGTCGATGGTTGTTGTAAGACTCTTTCTTTTTGGTTGTTAAGAATTATTTTGAGATTACTATGAATTGAGAAGTCCTTCTGGACCAAAGACAAGCTATTATCATCAAATGCATGTGATTGGACTTGGAGAAGAATTACTTCCTATCCTGTTTCATGAACGATGCAGTAATGAGTAAGAGAAATTAATTATGCTTTCAAGTTATCTAGTGCAATGTCTTGATGTTCTTTAATTTAATGATGAAGATAAATCGTTGTGTGATTATGTGATTAATGGTTATGATAGATGAATTATTTTTCTTGCCATTACCTTATTACATATGTGCTTTCTTTCTGATAGTTAGTGGCTCAGACAATTATTGGATTCTCACATGGTTAATGTATTAGTACTAGGCTTATGGTATAGAGTAATTGTTTGCATGTTGAGTAGCGGGTTATCCCAAGATTAAAATCTTCTCCAGTAGTTAAAACTTAATCCTATTGTTTTTCAAGTTGGTTTATACTGGCTTGCATCTCTCATATCAGCCCCACCCAAGAGAAAATATAGAAGAAAATAGTCCTAACTGGAGGAAGAGACTTAACAAGAAAACACAAAAGCCCATCGATAAATTGGTTGGATCACAAGATCTGGAGAACCATTCCATTTTAAACGATATAGAGTCTAATTGGGCCTTTGTGGAGGGTTTGGTTCCTACTGTTGAGTCAAGGGATTTAGGACCCATCAACATGTTGCTAAGTGCGATTAGTTGTGAATGCTCTGTGCATACTAAGGATTGCGAACTTGCAGAGTTAAGTGCAAGTGATTGTAAGAAGGCTCTGTGATGTGCCAAACTTAGGGAAGGAGGATATATCGAAGTGTGCGCAGATATCCTATCCTATGCAGAGTGGTTTTTGTGTCTTTGTACATGTAAGAATATTGAAAGAAGATAATAAAGAATATGAATATTTGGTGGGCATAGCCCCACGTTGGGGGTGAACCACGTATATCCTATGTTGTGATTGCTTTGTGCTATTGATGTGATTTATTCTTAGTGTTGAATATTTAGGTATGTTAGATGCATATGATGTAGTAGATTAGTGCTTAATAACATGAATGAATGGTAGATCTTTTTGATACTATGTGATAAATGGTTAGATATGCTTAGATATTATTGAATACTGTGTTGTTTTGTCATTAGGGTTTGAATTTGAGATGTGAATAAGGGTCTAAGACTAATGAACATTAATTGCTAAGTTCTATGTTAATTATTGTGATCACAGATCTGTGTCCCAACTGGGTTGTATACACTTGAGTCCTACAACCCCCCTGCCTCCACCTCGGGTGAGACTTCATCTTCTTCGCAGGTGTTGTTTAAAGGGATGGTAGTTAGGGTTTTTTTGGTGCGATGTTGAAGCATTGAACCCCGGGTATGCTCCTGTTACAACATAATCTGATGCTTAAGATTCACTTTAGATGATATGACGACAGAGATCTACTTCAGATGATAAAATGATTGAGGTTTACTTCGACTCTCCGACTCTCCGGGCTTTGGGAATCTAAAATCTCAACTAAAACCCCCAATGTAATTTACCCGAAGCTTGCGATCCATTGAAAAGTGTCCACTCAGAGATCGACGACTCTTGGCTCTTCAACTATTCGTGCTTCAGGAGTTTCAAGTCTCAACTAAAAAACTCTCGAATAGATTTCTCGAAGTTTCTGGTTTGATGACACGTATCTCTTGGCAATCAACGATCAGGATCGTACTTCGGCTATTTTACCTCCTCTTTGTCCACAAACTTTCGAAGTTGTGTATCTTGTGCCATCTATCTTCCTTGACGATGGATAGTCCCAAACCACTTAAGGACTTCGAAACTTTGGTAAGTTCTCTCTCCTATGTGTGCAAAGCTCTAAGGCTCGTGCACCTTGCTTTTATAAGATGACTATTGATCCTTTGCACTTTGATCCAATGACCACTCTTGCTCCTCCTCCTAAGCTTCTGATTTCTTCTGAATTAGAATATTTATGAGTCTTCAAAGGTTTCGACCTTTTCTCCTCCTATGAGTCTGACTCTTGGATATCGTCAACACTTGTGAAAATTGTTATCCCTTCTGAGATTGATACTTAAAGTATTATGACTTCCCACACACTCCTTGCGTTCAGGGATTTTGGTAACTCAGTTCGAAGGATTTCTTGAAAATAAATTCTTCTTGCCCTCCTGGCATTCCTCTATTCTAGTTCTTTGACGCTTAGTCGTACCTTGACGCTGTGCATTCCTTGCACCTGGTCTAATTTTCCTCTGTTCTCTCTCTAAACTCTTATGATTCAATATGAGACTCAGTCGACGCACTCCTTGCATTTGAGATGCACACCTTGCATATGCGTTTCAGAAGAGACACAATTGAAACTTATCCAGTTTCATCACAAATTCATACGATCAACTTCTTGAACAATCATACATGAACAAAAATGAACTAATCACATACACAGAATGTAAAATTCATTCAATCACACAATAAAATGAACACAGTCCAAGATTTGGGACAATTCTGTTTGTTCTATTCATTCATGAAACAAATTACATACATTGCAGTTCTTCCTTGCATCTTTCTTCTACTCTATTCTGCTCTACTGATTTCCATATTCCTATCTCATAATACTTTTACAATGTAACATCAAACTATCTAAGGACTAGCTCTACAATCTCTCTTGTCCTGCCTGCAACCTATCCTATCAACTCTTTGCAGTTACCGACTTTGTCCTATTACAATAACTAACATTTATTTCCAGATAAGAGTCAACACTCTATATCTGCAACCCCTTACTTTCCTATACGACTTTACAAACATGGCATATTTAAAAATGTTGTTTCCAAAAATATCTCAAAAACGCAATTTACTTATGAATTAAATGCTGAGATGTCATGTCCCTGCATCTACGCTTGCGTGTTTGACATTGAAGGCTATGCTCTTGCATCATTTTTCCACTTTCCCCTTGACTTAATCTTGACTGATCCTGGATCCAACCTTCTCCAATTCGACACTTGTCCACTTTCCAGCTTCTACGCAATAGATTGTCCACTTTGTAACTTCTTTTATTGGCACGGGTTTTCCTCTATTTCTGGCGCTGCTTTTCTTCCAATTATGGCGCACTCCTCACTTTCCGGATCTGCCTTGATTCTTTCCCAAAATTGTCCTGCGTGAACATTGACTTAAAGAGGGACACCATGACGTTTGAGGCAGATGGAATAAAGGTATTCTAGTACTTAGATAAATACTTGGGGCCTAGATAAACTAAGATGGCCGATAATAACATGGATTCAAAATTTCTTTACCAGTTATACACCATAGCAACAAGAATGAGTCTAGATTATATTAACCCCACTGCAGATGGAATTATAAGTTGGAGGAACATACAATCAGTCGACAAAGACTCATAATTGGATTTTGACAGTTGGCAACAAGGTTCATACGGAATATTTTCAAGACACTGCGCAACTATCAGAGAAATGAGATGGATTGGAACCGAGATAAGGAGTCACCCAACATATGATGGTACTTCAGACTTGAAAAAATTTCTCACCAACATAGAAGGAAAAGTTGCACCATATCAAAGAATCTCATGTTTTTATATAGCATTGAAGGATACCCCATATATATGGTGGTCCAATCACAGAGCCTTGATTCTAGATTGGGAGGATGCAAAGAGATTTATTCGATGTAGATCCCTCAGTAGCGATCAGTTGAAAGAAAATATGAGCATGGATTTTCAAGGTACACAACTGTTTGATGGGAAGTCTGACCCCAGAGTGCATGTTGAGAACTCCTTAAATAAATGGAGATTTGTAGAAGTACCCTCTCAGCTATGGTTTCAGATATTTTTCCTCTCTCTAGGTTTTACCCCGAAATCATGGTACACACATGAAGAGACCATAAGATAAACAAGTTGTTGGAAGACCTTAAATGACTAGTTTTGTAGATATTTGTCCTTTTATGGTAAGTCCCTTGAGCTTCACTTAGTCCTTCAAAGAATTTGGGAGATGTTATTTACTGAAATTTGTAAAAAAAGATCAATCCCAATAGTATGTTCTGATCATGCCCATTTGCTTCAGTCCAATCTAGGCCACAACCCTATCAAAATATCTTTATCTTTTTGTAAAATTGATAAATGCCTAGAAGAATCCAATGAATTAGAATAACTTAGAAACCTAAATATCAAATAAAATAAAGGTACTAGAGAAATCCACAAAAATATACCCAGTCATACATGTAGCTCCTATAACCATCCCCTAAAGTTGTAGAAAGTAAATATAGGGAGTGAACAACATCCTAAGTTAACTTCCATAGGAGATTACTGGGATGATCAAACCATGAATGAAGTCTAGAGTCTATTACGAGAATATGAGGACTTATTCCCAAAAACATTATCATAATTAAAAGGAATAAAATGATCCATGAGGGAGATCAATATCGAGCTAAAGCCTGACTCAAACCCTGTGAAGCACAAACCATATCATCTCAATCCCAAGGTAAAAGAGAAGGTCAAGAAGGAAGTGGAAAAAATGATTGTGTCAAGACTGATATTTCCTATTGAAGAAGTAGAGTGGGTTATCCCCATATTGATACAGAGAAAGAAGGCTATAGAAGACATTTAGGTCTATGTTGACTATAGGATTCTGAATTTTGCATGTGTGCACTATCCTTTTCCAACACCCTTCAACGATGAGGTGTTAAGTCAATTTCTGGGGAAATAACAAAGTCATAATTTTAGAAGAATACAATAATAATACCACAGTCATAACTTAGTGGGGGTCATTCACATACAATGTGGTGCATTTTGGCTTAAAGAATTCCCCAATAATCTTCTCCAGGATCATTATAGTACCATTTTGTGACTTCATACACACGTTTCTATAATTCTAGATGGATGATTGGACTATATACAATTTTTTGAAGGAACATGTAGGACTACTACAGTTTATGTTTGATAGATGTTGATAATTAATGATATCTCTGAACCCGAGGAAGTGTATTTTCTACATATCAAGCGACAACATGCTAAGCCACATTGTTTGTCGGGAAGGAGTCCTGGTGGAACCATATAAATTTATGGTTATCCTGAACATGATGCCACCTACAAGTGATAAAAAGTTTCACTCGGTGCTTGGGCATACAGGATACTACCGTAAGTTCATAAGAAGATATGCAAGTATCACCGCACCATTAGAGAAATTACTGAAGAATTCTAAAGCATTTCAGTGGATAGTTGAATGTGAAAAGGAATTTGATATACTCAAGGGAAAAAATAGTATTTCACCCATTCTTATATACCCCAATTGGGAGATTGAAATCCATGTATAGGTCAACACATCAGGTATCTCCATATGAGCCATTTTGGCACAACTGAGAGAAGGGAACATGGACCACCCTATGTAATTTTATAGAAGAAAAATTTCTCAAGATGAACACAACTACACAACAACTGAAAGGGAAGGTCTAGCTATGATTTATGCATTGAAAAAATTTAGACACTATTTACTAGGCTCTCATTTTAAGTTTTTTATTGACCATTCTGCGTTGAAGTACCTAGTTAATAAGTCTACCCTTGAGATAAGGATTTCCATATGGCTCTTAATCTTTTATGATTTTTCATTCGAGGTAATTTTCAAGCCTAGAAGATGTAATGTAGTTTCATACCACCTATCCAGAATGGAATCATGGGAAAGTGGAGGAGAATTGGATGACCAGCTACCCAATGTAGACATGTTTCAGATTGAATCCATCCCAGAGTATCTTGAAGAAATTGTTGTTAGAAAAACAAGATCACGGAGAAGTAAAATAAAGAAAATGCATAAATAAAACAAAAAAGATACATAATAAAATAGAGACATAGATATACATGGTTCACCCAATTTTGGCATAAGGGAAAACTTAGGGTTCAACTCTAACAGTGCACCGACAAACCCTAACTACTGGCCCTTTCGGCAACACCTGGGAAGCAGATGCATTCTCACCCGAAGTAGCAATAGGGAGTTACAGGACACAGGTGTCTACAACCAAAGGAAATGAAAAGTGAATACAGGACAAAAACACACAACTATAAATATGTTGAACATGCGCATAATAGATCTAGATAAACAATAATACACACATTTGCAGAGAGAATTGGAGAAAGAAGAAGAAGGAGAGAAAGAATGGAAGAATTATCATTAATCGTTGTCCACACTCAAAGAGTGAATAATTTACAATAGATATAGGATAAATGAGTATATAATGAACCATAGTGGTGGTCTAGAGTTATTTGGACATACACCAATAGTAACAAGAGTAAATTTCCACCTAGTCTAGTCTCTCAGGCAGTTATGAGAGTGAACTGCTACCTAGTTGAGTTAACTAGTCAACTAGTCTTCAGTTAACTGGCTGAACAACTAGTAGTGAGAATTTAACTCAGGAAATCAAGGGTAATACACCATTCTGGTGATGATCCCAAGGAAAGTGCGCATTAGCATGGTGATGATACCAATGTTGCATGGTGACATAAACAATGCAACATCTAAACTCAACTCAACTAGTCAAATTGAAGTGTCAACTGAAAGAGAATATTCTCTAGGTGGAATATTCTCCCCTAAAATATAAGAGATTGGATAATGACTAATTGTGAATAATAAACAAGGAAAAACCTTAGGAAAAATAAATTCTAGGTGTGTGTAAAATAACTCCAACAACAACAACCTATATATCTTTTACCACTCTTAACCTTACTTCGCAAGTTGTATATCTGATCTAACACAACAATGAAATAATATGATAACAGATAGAAAATAACACATCATCAACCACAAGACAATAAGATATACGCGGTTCACCCTCTCTATAGGGCTACATCCAAAAAATTATGTTTATTGATATATTGGATGAAAACATATAGTTATATCTGCACACTTAGCTGCATATCTTTCTCTCACGTTCTCTCTTTATCTTCCCTCCCTGCACACCCAACTGCAGGGTTGATCTTCGCACCCAGATGAAGATCCTACAATACCGTCTCAATACTTCTCTTAACAACAATAATCATAACCAACAATGAACGACATATGAACTAGAACCAACCCTCCTAGGTCTTGTAGACCTTTATTTATACATTACACGACCAAATTCTAGGTGTCAAAACCCTAGGTGCCAAAACCCTAGGTCCACTTGACCCACGTTTTAAGGGCTTCACCATCCTGTCCTTCCTTATTTTCCACGAGGTACTCTAAAGCACTCATTGATGTCTCTTTCTTCTTGCTGAGTTGTCCACGATCCGTCTTCTTTGATGTTGTATCTTCCTTGATCTTCTCTTCTAATGGATACCTTTTCCTTTACTTCGCTCCTTTTTTGCTTCTTTAACCACTTCGACCCTTCCTTAGTTTATGTACCTTCCGCATAGTTTGTACTTTTCCTTTCTTCTTAGTCATTAATTTCTTACAAAAACAATGCCAATAGGCCCCCAACACTCACATGTGACTCATCCCGAGTCACTGCAAGACTAAACCTTTTGTATCACTTCGTTTGAATACTACGCGAAGAATCCTATGATTTCTTCTCTATTCCTCCTTATCATATGTATATTGTCTTTTCTATGTCTGGTACCCATTTTCAACTGCACCTGGTACCTAGACCCTTCTTCTTTTTCTTTTACTGAGAGATTCGAGGAAACTGGTTGTCATAATATAGCTTCAACTGGATCCCGTTCACTAACCCATCCTTCCATTCTCCCTTAAGATTTTTCAACTGCGCAGCTCCTCCTTATGTAACATAGGAAACCTCAAATGGCCAAAGCCAATGTGTCCTAAACTTCCCTGGATGCTTCATGAACTTGTTGCCATATAACAATACCAAATCTCCTTGCTTAAGTTATTTCCTCTTGATATGTCTATCATGGTAAGCCTTCTCTCTTTCTTTTTGTACCTGCTGATGAAATCCTGCAATGAACCTGTCTTCCCCTAGTTCTAGAAACTGCGCAAGCCTGTATTGAACAACACTGGTGTCATCCATACCTATAAATGCTGCAATTCTTAACCTAGGAAAAAAGTACTCCATAGGTACTACTGCTTCCAAGCCATATACCAGCTTAAATGGGGTCTGCATTGTTAACTTCTTGCAAGTAGTTCTATAATCCCATAATACTGTTGGAATTATTAAATCCCAATCATCTTTGTTAACACTACAAATCTTAGTTAGTGTTATCTCCAATATCTTATTGAAATATTCAACTATACCATTCACCTGTGGGTGGTATGGTGTACTCTTCTGATGGTGAATTTCAAATTCCTGAGTCGAGGCTTCAATATTTTTGTTGATGAAGTGTGTGCCTTGATCACTCATGAGGATCTTCGGGCATCCAAATCTAGTTATAATATCCTCAAAGATGAACTGTGCAACTGTAGTTGCACTACAGTCCTTACTTGCCCTTGCTTCTTCCCATCTGGTCAAATACTCTGTAGCAGTGATAATGTATCTCGCTCCTATGCACTTCCTGGTGGGTTAATAGGTCCCACAAAGTCAATGGCCCATTTCTCGAATAATTTTAATGTTAATTGCGGTGCTAAAGGCATCTCATCCCTTCTGGAAGGATTTCCTACTCTTTGACATACATCGCAGGTTCTGTCATATTCCTTAGCATCCTAATGTAAAGTAGGCCACCCGAGGCTATCTTTGAGAACCTTCTGCATTGTTTCTTTCCCTGCATAGTGTCCTTTGTTGAAATAATGTAACTGCAAAGTGTATTCTAATTATTATTGTGGAATTATTCATTATATTAATCCCCTATTGCGGATTGATCATGTCGGCTATTGTAAAAGACCAAATCCCCTTTTGCGGATTGGTCAAAACATAATTGTAATTGGCAGAATAAGAAGTCGGCCCCCGAATATATTAAAGGTGGTTATAACCACCCAGATTGAGAAGTTTTCCCTGCGAGTGAAGAGACACTTCCACATGTGCTAGAATTGTATAAATAAGGAGTCTAGCACCTCACTTAGACACACACTCACTTGTTCATTTGAGGAGCAAGTTTTGGAGCTGCAGTTGGAGAGAGAGAGAGAGAGAGAGAGAGAGAGAGAGAGAGAGAGAGAGAGGGAGGGAGGGAGAGAGACATTCTTGGGAGATGACTTTCTGTATTTGTTTGAGTTATCTCTTGGCATTGTATTGGCTAACTATAATAAGGAAGTTTTTGTTGGGTTTCCTCCCCCATGAGGGTTTCCTAGGATAAATGATGTGTCTCTTGTGATTGTTTATTTCTTAGTGATCCTATCTTATGTTATTGTTATCTATTGAAATGCAAAGAAATCTAGTAATATCTTAAACCTTAACATCCTCCTGTGATGCCTTCATGTGTTTCTGCAATAATCAATGGTTTTTTTTCCTCCATAATGCATCTCCTCAAGATCTCATCTGGTCCCATCTTATACAACTGTCCAGCTATAAGTTGAAAGTTAGCAGTGCGAACTACCAAATTTTTCTTCTGAATGACTGTGTACTCACGAGGTGTCACTCCTGTGGATACGAACTGAACTATCTCAGCGAAGTTATCATCAAATTTTCTGATGGCCAACAACTATGCATCTGGTAGTGTATCCTTCAGACTAGTAGGTTCCTCTCCATGTTCTAACCTGGATAAGTGGTCAGGTCCCTTATTCATTCTTCCTAGCTTAACCACAATATCAAAGTCATACTCCTGGAATAGTAGTATCCATATGCATATTCTTCCCCCCAACATTGGCTTGTTGACTAAGTATTTTAATGCAGAATGATCAGTGAACATCTTAAAATGTCCTCCTAGAAAATAGTGTCTAAACGTCTACAACACATAGACCATAGCCAAGCCTTCTCTTTCAGTCGTAGTATAGTTCCTTTCATTTGTAGAAATCTTCCTACTAGAAAAGGCTATAGGGTGGTCAATGTCTCCTGCACCCGTTTGTGCCAAGACTGCTCCTAATTTTATTGGCAAAGCATTGACATGAACATTGAAATCCTTACTCCAATCTAGAAAAAACAATATTGGCGCAGTGACCATTTTCTTCTTTAATGTGTTGAATCTCTGTTGGCATTCTTTTGTCCATTGAAACTTACTATCTTTCTTGAGTAGCTTCTCCATATGTGTTGTTATATTTCCATGACCCTTAATAAAATTACTATAGTATCTAGTGTGCCCCAATGCAGTGTGCAACTGCCTAACCGAAATAGGAGGAGGTAGATCAACAATGATAGAAATCTTGGAAGGATCTACCAACAACCCCTTCTTACACACAATATTCCCTAACAACACTCCAAAGGGTGAAAATAATATACACTTTTTCAAATTCAGGGCACTCTGAAATTGCCTGGACTTATCTAACATTAATCTCAAGCATTCAATATGATATTTCATTAGGCTAAAAATAGTCCAATCATCAAAGTATGCTTCCAAGAACTTGTGTAAAAATTCTTTAAATGCTTTGACCACCACCCTGGAAAAGATGGTTGGTGCATTCTTCAAGCCAAAAGGAATCACAATGTACTGAAAAGAACCCCATTCTGTTGCAAATGTGGTCTTATGTCGATCTTCCTTAGCAATTCGGATCTGGTGATAACCTAAAAATCCATCTGTGAATGAATAGACCTCATGTCCTCCTACATTATCTAACACTTCATCAGTAAAGGTTGTAGGAAAGGGGTCATGTAGGCATGCAACATTTAGTTTCCTTACATATACACAGATTTTGATTTCTCTTGACTACTTGTCTTGGAGCACCATAGGGCTGATCCATTCAGATTCTTCAATTGGTTCTATGATTCCTACTTCCAGCATTATAACCAATTCAATCTTAACTATTTGATTGTATTTGGGATTCAGTCTGTGAGGTCTCTTCTTGATGGGTCTTGCATCTGGTCTCAGAGGGATCTTCATTTGTCCCATTGGTCCTTTAATTCCCTTCATATATGTGAACTTGGTTGGAAACAAGTCCTGATATTAATATAATAGCTTTGTGATCTTGCTAATAATAGCATCATCCCAATAGTCTCCCACATTTGCTAACTTAGGTTTTTTCTCTGTTCCAATATTAACCTTCTTAATTTCAATGGGATGTCCAACAAAGGGTAATTCAATTCATGGTCCTTCTATGTCTCTTTGTCTCTCAATTTCTAAGATGTTTAAATCCCTTGGGTCATCATCATCATCAACACTAATATTGTAGAAATATTATAACTGCTGAAGAGGCGTAGACCATTTATCTCCTTCTTGGGTAAAAGGGAGGTTAGGTACCTCCTCAAAGAGCTTCTATCTTATAATTTGTAATGCCTGATCTACTGTAGTGTACTGAATTTCAAATAAAAACATAGCTATAAAGTTCTGAGTCATTCCATACTAGTCTATAGTGGTGAGGTGAAATTCTTCTTGAACATACCAGTTGATAGGCGTAATATCCAAGGTATTAATGAACTTATGCACCCACTGTTCTTTAGGAGTGTTGATCCATGCCTCCTCACAACTTCGCACATGATCCTTGTTGTAGGAAAATCTGCCTGCGGACAAGTAGATCGACCTCTAAGGCTTGACCTTAACCCTAGACAGAAAAGTGCTTATCATGGACACTGAATTTCTTTCGAATCTATCTAAGCCTAATGCATGAGAAGGAAGAGTAA
>ML801809.1:112454-135631 GCA_009831015.1 Picea engelmannii
GGCATCATGGAAACATGCTTTCTTGCGACACTTGTGAGCAACATATGACACTTGCGACCTTGTGAGCAAAATGCGACACTGTAACCTTTGTAATGACGACACTTGCGACACTATCAAAGTGAGTAATTTTGATGTGTAACAATCCTTAGGGAAACTTTGACCTGTATATCGAAGTTCACATCCTTCTGCTTGATCTGAAAAGTGCACTATCAATAAGGTACGACATTGTACCCATTATGCAATCTTCTTCTTGTGTGTTCCCCACCATCTAGACAGTGTAGCTTTCAAGGCTACATCCAATGCCAACATCCTCTGTTTCATTGGTACAATTTTTTGAAATTCAACTAGAAATGTCTCTAAATTATTCAAACCATCAAATGTAGGAATATTACTTACTTCTATGCCAATCCAACAAACTTCTATGGTCAATCTGGCACATCGTCCTGTGGATACTTCATACATTTTGTTCTTTCAATTTTCCAATGCTTCCTATGAATTTGATGAATATTCACTTTCACTTCGCCAGCTAAGATTTCCATCTTCTATAGGATTAATGTAATCATATTGTCTTTTTGTTAGTTTATAGATGTTCTCTAGATCATATGTGTGGTCTTCTTCCCTGATAGGTTATGTGTATCTGAGACCTTCATCTAGGTCCAGAGGTGCAATGACTTTAAGGCCATTACCTTCGAATGTCATTCTTCTCTTCTTTAGGTCAACAACAGTCGAATTATTGAAATCTCAATCAATTCCTAACAGTGAAGGATAAGGACATCTATCATCAACAATATCAATTACTTCGAGGTATGCAAACGTCCTTACCCCATTGATGTCTACAAGGACATGCTCTAGTCTTCCAAAGGGGCTCATTTCCTGCTGATTAGCCATCCTGAACCTGATAGGAGAGTAAATCAATCTAGATTTTCTCATCAATTCCCAAGTCTTCTTTGTCAAAAAATTTACTTTTGATCCCAAGTCGAGGACCACATAGTCCACGTTGTAGTCGCCAATCTGAGCACTAAGGTGTAATCCTTTGTTTGTCCTTCTTTTCCTTGATACATGACTCACAACTCTACTTAGCATAGGGTCTATTCTCCCAATTTCATATTGTCTTATTAAGTTTTGTAATTTTTTCACAGGTTTTTCATCTTTAATCAAATTGATACAAGTGTATAAGAAGTCCATGGGCTTGCTTACCTCTTTCCCTTTTTTAGTTAAGACATACTGGTCAAATGCTGGTGGAATTTCACATTCCCTAACTTCTGGTTGTACCTTAGGTGAAGAAGCTTTTCATTCTACAAATTATTTCCTTTCTTCTTCAAAAGTATGCCTCTCTATCCTTGGATAAAACAACAGTTCTTTCTCTTCAACTCTTCTAATCCCTGATCCTTCTGCAGTCTTTCTTGGAGTTACCTTGTCTTCTCCTGTAAAAATGCCTCCTCTATTAATAACAACGACTCTGGGGTCCTCACTGCGAGGTTCTACTGATATCAATTGGACTTGCTGGTTTCCTCCTCATCTCTCCTGAAGTTTGGCTAACAATACTAGACACTCTTCATTAACATTATCAAACGAGTTACAGTAGTTGCAAGTAGTACAAGGGTTCTGACAATCCCTTTCCAAATGTCCTGTCTATGTGAAGTTATAGCATATGATATGTCCTCTGCCTCACCCATACCTCCTCCTCGTTCCCTTCCACTGAATCCACCACAAGGGTTGAAGTTTCCTCTTCCTGGAGATTTGAATTGCACATTGTTTCCTTCTTGCTAATCTTCTCCTTGAATTCTATATGTATCCATTGATATTCATGCATGAGATAATAAGCCCTAAAATCCTTCTCATCATGCCCCACATATTTATAGAATGTGTTGTAAAGATTGGTTGATGTCTGGACATACTTTTGCATATAATAACATTCACCAGGGTGATTTCTAGTTCTACATACCTCACACCAGGGTACAATAGCTTGCTTCAAAGGGATAGGCACTCCAGAAGACAAGTATTCATGAAATAGGGGACAATGTTATTTCTTATGGCCTTTTGATTGACATATGATACACCATATATCTTCTCTTTTCTCTTTTCCTTTATCTTTCTTCATATCTTCGACCTATAAGGATAAACTAGTTAATTGATTCAAGATTTGACTCATACAGGGGATGCTTCTAGTTTCATGGTGATCTCCAATGCTTCAACCTGTGAAGCGACCTTTTGTTGCATCAGAGGAACTCTAATGTGTGGCAGGAGAGAAGTGATGAACCATTCTATATTTTGTTCGTCTGGGATCTGGAAACTCAAACGACCTGTCAGAGTCTTAAACCTCTTATCAAAATCCAAAACAGGTTTAGTGACCTTCTACTTGATTTATTTCAGCTCGGTAATGCACTGTGACTCCAACTTAGGCTTCTTGAATTCTGCTCTCAGCACAGTATTAACTTAATTCAACGGTTTTGGCTGTCCAGGTCCTGAAGAAAACTTCATATACTAGTTCAGAGTGTGATACCTCAATGTAGTACTAAAATGAGTTCTCTTAACAACTTCGTTAGTGACTTTCTTAATACTCCATACAGCTTCGCATAAGAACCAATGTTGGTTAGGATCTTCAGATCCATCTCCTCTGAAGATGGGTAACCTCATTTCATATGCCATAGATCTTCCTTGGTTTCTTGACTGAGTATGTACCAAAATTCATGTAACAGTACTCTGATTGCTCTGACTAATTTGGTTACTCTGGTTAATTAATGCTGCTAAAACAACAGGAAGATTGATAATACTTACTTCAACAGTAGGCGCAATGCCTAAAGTTTCTGGTTATTCCCAGTGAAGTTCTTTAGATCCTTCTTCCTCTGTTCTTTTCGACTCTGAATACTCTTTGTATGTTATATCTTCTTCTTCTCCACTATAGAATCCCTCGTCTCCATAGTTTTTCTTAAATAGGTTCGCAAGAAGAACCTCTATGAATGGTCTCCCGCTACGCGTAAGTCCAACCTCTGTGTCACTGTCTCTGTCCTAATTCTTGAACATTGGATTCACTGTATCTTTAGGATATTCTTCTCATGCAATAGCATTTTAATCTTCATCTTTAAAAAGTGTAGGAATTTTCCTCTAGGTCCCTTAAGAAATACCTCTCTGGTTGACTATACGATTCAACTCTCTCGATAGTGAACTCGGTAATGTAGCCTCCAATAGTTCTATAAAACCAGAGATCCACTACTCTAGATAGAGTGTTATCAACTCTCTTGACCTTCTTGATCAGTGTTGTTGTCCAAACCATAGGTGGTCTAGATCTAATCTCAAACTGGGTATCTACTAATATGGCTAACCACTCATATAACTCCTTATGAACTCCTCCAAAGAAAATCTCATGTATGTCAGTGAAGATGTACCTTCCCAACCAATCTTCTATACTAATGATAGGATTCTTGTTCTAAGCTTTAGAGAAGTCCTTCTCTTGTTCTTCTATCCACTTCTGAATTTTTGTCTTCGATGGAAACCACATTGAAATTCCCTCAAGAAGATCTCGGTCCTCGAAAAAGAACCATTTGTTGGCACAAGAGCATACCTAGAGTTAAATTCTAATAGTGCATCAACAAACCCTAACTATTGGCCCTTTCAACAACACCTATGAAGCATATTCAGTCTCACCTGAAGTACAAATAGGGGGTTGTAGGAAACATGTGTCTACAACCAGAGGAAATGAAAAGTGAATCCAGGACAACAACACACAAAAACCTAGATATATTTTACCACTCTTAAGCTTACTTGCAAGTTATATCTCTGATCTAACACAACAATGCAATAACAAGATAGCAGATAGAAAATAACACAACATCAACCACAAGACAATAAGATATACGTGGTTCACCCTCTCTCTAGGGATATGTCCACAGAACAGTTTTGCTTGATATATTGGATGAAAACATACAAGTCTATTTGTGCACTTAGATGCAAATATTTCTCTCTCTTTCTCTCCTTATCTTCCCTCCCTACACACCCAGATGAACATCTTACAATACCATCTCAATACTTCTATTAACAAAAATAATCATAACCAACAATGGACAACATACGAACTAGAACCAACCCTCCCAGGTCTTCTAGACCTTTATTTATACATTACATGACCAAAGTCTAGGTTTCAAAACCCTAGGTCCACTTGACCCACATTTTAAGGGCTTCGCCAGATTGTCCTTCCTTCTTTTTCACGAGGTGATTCAAAGATCTCGTTGATGTATTTTTTTTCTTGTTGAGTTGTCCACGATCTGTCTTCTTTGATGCTTTATCTTCCTTGATATTCTCTTCCAACGACTAGATTTTCCTTTACTTCTCTCCTTATTTTCTGCTTCTTTAACCACTTTGACCCTTCCTCAGTTTATGTACCTTCCATGCATTTTGTACTTCGCCTCTTTTCCTTAGTCTTCGCTTTCTTACATAACCAAGGGCCAACACACAGTGTGGGCTATGTCCACCAGATAAATTGTCAGGTCCTTCTTTTATTATTATCCAAGAAATGAAGGGATACAACCTACAACAAACCCGTTGTAACTTCCTCTTCTTTCTCTCATAGTCTCCTATCTCATAATACAATATTCACAATAATCCATAGCCACAATACATTTCCCTCATAAAAGAGGTTTTCCTTCTAGGGAAAAAAAACCTAACATAACTTCTACCATCAGATTTGCAACCTTATAATGAATTGTCCATATTTACAATGAAATTACAATAAACATTTACAAGGAAATTTTTCCTTCAGGGGCTTCACCCCCAAACCCCCATCGAGGAACCCTTTCCCTTGAAACTGTTGGAGTTACTTCACACACACCTAGGATTTATTTTTCCTAAGGTTTTTATTTGTTCATTAGTCATAATTATTCATTATCCAGTCTCCTATATTTTAGGAGAGAATATTCCACCTAGAGAATATTCTCTTTCAGTTCACACTTCAGTTTGACTAGTTGAGTTGAGTTTAGATGTTGCATTGGGATCATCACCATGATAATTCGACCTTGCCTTGGTATCATCACAAAATTGGCGCATTAGCCTTGATTCCTTGAGTTAACTCCTCACTACTTTCTATTTAGTCAGTTAACTAAAGACTAGTTGACTAGTTAACTCAACTAGGTGGCAGTTCACTCTCGTAACTGTCTGAGAGACTAGAATAGGTGGAAATTCACTCCCATAAATATTGGTGTGTGTCCATATCACTCTAGAACACCACTATGGTGACCTGGTTCACCTCAAGTCGAACTCATTGAGTTATACAGAGTATATCATGTGTAAATTATTCATTATTCACAATGGTTAATGAAAATTCTTTCCATTCTTTCTCTCCTTCTTCTTATTTTTCAATTCTCTCTACAAATGTGTGTATCATTGTTTATCTAGATCTATTATGTGTAGGTCAACACATTTACAAAAACCCCACTTGTCCCCGGACCCCCCTAGCTGAGGGGATAGCCCCCTCAGACCCCGCAGGGGGGTAACCCCCCCTGCACTCCCTCGAGTGGAGGAGTGTACATTCTTATGGGGTTTAAAGTCTTCATGGGGTATAAACATAGATTAAAACAAATACCTCTGAATCATGAAGGTAATCAGGCTCCAAAACCAACAATCTCCCACTTTGAGACTGATCTCAACAACTCCATCGTTGTTGTATATGCTGGACTATAATACTTCTTGGACCTAGAAAATTTTGCATATTCATATTCATGCCTGAAGACCAACTGAAACTAAGTAGGAATCCAATTTCTCCCTGGTTACTCCCTTTGTTAACATGTCTATAGGATTCTGGCTAGTGTGTATATTTTCCAACTTCAAATGTCCATCTTCCAAGATAGATCGTATGAAATGGTACCTGAGCTGTATATTCTTAGTCTTCGAATGGAAGGTTGATTTCTTTGCAATATGAATGGCAGTCTCAGTGTCATAGTACAACCTACTATTCTCTTGCTTCTTTTCCAATTCCTCCATAAACCTCTGTAACCAAATCATCTATTTACTAGCCTTCGTAGAAACACCATACTCTGCCTCTGTTTTTGAAAGTTCAAAAACCTTTTGTAGTTTCAAAATCCAACTTGTTGTTGTTCCATCTATAGTAAAAACATACCCTGTGGTGCTCCTCCTGCTATCTTTATCACCTGCCATATCTGAATCAACATATCCATATACATAATGCATGAGTAGCAATACCTATCAAATACTTGAGAATCCACTTTACTTTCTCCCAATGTTCTTTACCTGGATTGTTCATATACCTACTCACAACTCCCACTGTATGTGAAATATCTGGTCTTGTGCAAACCATCACATACATCAAGCTGCCAACTGCTGATGAATAAGGGACCCTTGACATGTATTCTATCTCCTCCTGTATCTTGGGACACATTTCCTTAGTTAATTTGAAATGGTTTTCCAAAGGTGTACTAACTGGTTTTTCATTCTGCATTCTAAACCTCTCCAACACCTTCTCTATGTACTCACCCTGAGACAATGTCAATTTGTGATTTTTCTGTCTCTTGTTATTCTCATACCAAGGATTTTCTTTGCAGCACCCAAATCCTTCATTGCAAATGAATTAGATAATTTCTTCTTGAGAACATTTATATCCTACATATTAGACCCTGCAACAAGCATGTCATCTACATATAATAACAAGATAATATAGCTTCCATTTTCTAGCCTTTTAAAATAAACACAGTGATCAAAATGACATATACTATAACCTTGTTCTATCATAAACCCATCAAACTTCAAATACCACTTCCTTGGAGCTTTCTTTAGGCCATACAATCTCTTCTTCAACTTTCATACCAAATTTTCCTTCCCTTTGACCTCATACCCCTATGGTTGCTTCATATAAATCTCTTCCTCCAAATCCCCATGGAGAAAAGTTGTTTTTACATACAGTTGTTCAAGATGCAAATCTTCTACTGCCACAAGACTTAAAATAGTTCTAAATGAATTCATTTTAACAACATGAGAAAATATTTTATCAAAATCTATACCTTTCTTTTGTGCAAACCCCTTTACAACATGTCTAGTCTTGTACCACGTTTTTCCTCCATCTTGTTCCTTCAACATATAAACCCATTTATTCTACAATGCTCTTTTTCATGTAGGAAACTGAACGAAATCCCAATTTTGGTTATTTACCAAGGAATCAATTTCCTCTTTCATTCCTTGGTCCCACTTCCTTTTGGTGTCTACCTGCATTGCCTCTTCATAACATTTTGGTTCACTAGAATTAGTCAATAATAAATAACACAATGAAGAAGAGTATCTTTCAGGGGGTCTATTTAACCTGGTAGATATTCTAACAACACTTGCAAGATTGTGAGGTGCATGCATCTCCTGTTGTTGTACATTTTGATTTTCTAGTTCCTTTGGAATTTCTTTTTCAGTGATCTCATCAAGCACTGTGTATTCTGGTTTTTCTTTTTCTTGTTTCTTTCCTTGTAACTGATATTTGTACATGACCTTCTCATTGAATATAAAATCTCTACTCCTAATGATTTTTTTTATTTTCATAATCCCATAAGCGATAACCAAAACCATTAACACTGTATCCAATAAAGGTACACTTCTTGGATTTTTCCTCAAGCTTTGTTCTATTTTTTTTTTTATCAATATGGACAAATGCTTCACAACCGAAAGTTTTTAAAAAAAAATAGTTTACCCTTTTACCTGTCCATGCCTCCTCTAAAATTCTACCATCCAAAGAACTTGAAGGTCCTCTTTTTATTAAGTAAACAACAATATCTACAACATCTTCCCAGAACTGTAAGGGAAAACCAACATGCAATCTCATACTCCTTGCATGCTCCATGATTGTCCTGTTCATCCTTTCCGACACACCATTTTCTTGTGGTGTTCCTGGAACTCTATTCTCTATACAAATCCCATGGTATGAACAGTAATTATAAAACTCCTTGCTGTAATATTCACCTCCATTGTTTGATCTGAGACACTTCCACCTTTTTCCTGTCTCATTCTCAACCAAAGCTTTCCATTTCTTAAAATTATCAAAAATATCATTTTTTTGTCGAATGTAATAAACCCAAGTTTTTCTAGTTGCATCATCAATAAAAGTAACATAATAACAAGAGCCACCAAGAGATGATACCTGAGTTGGTACCCATACATTTGTATGCACAAGATCTAACGTTTCACTCTTCTTTTCTTTTCCGACTATGAGAAATCTTATTCTCTTATATTTCCCATCAACACAGTTCTCACAGAAATCCAAATCAATTTGTTTAAGATCTGGAAACAAATTTCTTTTGTGAAGTATCTGCATCCCCTTATCACTCGTGTGTCCAAGCCTATGATACCACAATGTTGTATCCACTCTTGTAGAAGCTAAAGAGATAGAAGAGTCAGTATTACCAGTACATAAATACAATGTACCTACCTTCTCTCCTTTTTCTATCACCAATGATCCTTTGGTGACCTTCCACACCTTATATGTAAATATGGATATAAAACCTTTACTTGCCAACTACCCTGTTGAAATTAGATTTTTCCTTAGATCTAGAACATGTCTTACCTCTTTCAAAAACCATTGGTTTCCATTGATTTTCTTTATTTTTCCCTTTCCCATTCCAATAATTTTGCATGGTGCATCATCACCCAAATGAACCTCTCCAAAATCACCTTGAACATAATATAGAAAATGTTTCCTATGGGGTGTGGCATGAAATGAAGCCCTAAATCTACTACCCAAGAATCATAAATATTATCTACAGAAAGAATCAAAGCATCTTGTAACACATCACATGTTACATTTGCTTCCTAATTTATCTCATGTTGTCAATCCCTTTGTTTCTTTGGAGCTTTGTAGTCTTTCCTTAGATGTCCTTTCTTCCCACAATTCCAGCACTCTATATTCTCAATTCTGGATTTGGATCTGCCCTTCCTAGAATTCCCGCGGTTCCTTGAGCCCTTTCCGCTATCCTTTTTTCTTCACATGTTATCCATGTTTAACGCATTACCTGGTGTCTCACCTGCGCTTTTCCATCACATTTCCTCACTAAGGATAACACCAACAACATCATCAAATTTTAAAGTGTTTGAACCAGAGATAGAATTAATTACAACCATGACCAATCCATTCCATCTTTCTGGAAATGAGCACAAGATTAGAAGATCCCTAACCTCATCATCAAAATCCACTTTTATAGAACTTAGATAATTAGCAACCGTATTAAATTCATTTAAATGATATGCAACAGACCCACCTTCTGACATCTTCATATTAAATAATATCTTCAATAGAAATACCGTATTGGATGTCGAGGGTTTTTCATACATTTTAGCCAATGCGACCATCAACTCCTTCATTGTATTTTATTTTGAAATATTGAAAGCTATCGACACTTCCAGTCTCAACCGTATCCTTCCTAGATCCTTTCTATCAAAAATCTCCCATTCTTTGTCCTTCATGGTTTTCATCTTCTTTGCTACACCACCTAATGCTAGGAATAGATCCTTCTGATATAAATAATCTTCCATATGCATCTTCCATAACTGGTAGTTTTGGCCATTAAATTTCTCGACCCTAAACTTTCCATATTCCTCCATTGCTCCCACTCAAACGAGGAACCCTCTTTTCCTGCGAGTAAACTTTTTCTTTGATACCATTTGTTACAAAAATAAGATAACAGAGGAATAAAATAAAACAAATGCGGAAATAAAACACAGAAGATACACAATACAATAGAGACATAGATATACATGGTTCATCCAGTGTGGGCTACGTCCACTAGAGAAATTGTCAAGTCCTTCCTTTATTATTATCCAAAAAATAAAGGGATAAAAACTACAACAAACCCGATGTAACTTCCTCTTGTTTATCTCACAGTCTACTAGATCCTAATACAATATTCACAATAATCCATAGCCACAATACATTTCCCTCATAAAAGAGGGTTTCCTTCTATAGAAAAAACCCCTAACATAACTTCTACCGTCAAATATGTGACCTTATAATGAACGGTCCAGATTTACAATGAAATTACAATATACATTTACAAGGAAAGTTTTCCTTCAAGGTCTTCACCCCCAACCCCCATTAGGGAATGCTGTCTCCCGAGACTCCACTTTCCCTTGGACCCCCCAGCTGGAGGGATAGTCCCCCCAGACCCCGTAGGGTGGGTAACCCTTCCTTTCACTCCCCCACATGGAGGAGTATACATTATTCCAGGGTGTAAAGTCCTCATGGGGTATAAAAATAGATGAAAACAAAGACCTCTGAATCAGGAAGATAATCGAGCTCCACAACCAACAATCGCTACCTTCTTCATATCAGGAACCTTCCCAAAAAACTAGTCCGCAACCCAGAAACAAAACTTGGTGGTTCAAGAAACAGACTACCAACTGATTGAAAGACAACTCTATAATATGGGGCTAGATATAATCCTCATAAGGTGTGTCCTAACCCATGGGAGGAAGGATATCTTGTGGGAATGCAACAATGGAGTTGTGGGAGGACATGTTGGAGGGAAAGTTACAACACAAAAGGTAATTCAAGTTGGGTTATGGTGGCCAATGTTATTCAAGTATGCTTAAGCTTATGATAGATCTTGTGACATTTTCCAATGAGTAGGGAAGCCATCATGAAGACACAAATTACCTCTTCATCCAGTTATAGAATTGGATGTCCTTGAGAAGTGGGTTGTTGAATTTGCAGGACCAATTAATTTTCCCACCAAGCATTCAAAGGCTATATATATATCATCATTGAAACATACTAACTCACGCGTTGGGCTGAAGAAGAGGAAGTTCAATATTTTTCAACAGACAATGTTGCTAGATTCATATTTGAGAACATTATTGCATGGTTTGGATGTCCTAAGAGCCTAACCAGTGATCAAGGTAGTCACTTCATCAACAACACAATCACAACATTGACAACAAAATTCCTCATTAAGACCATAAGAGAAGTCCTTATTATCCACAAGATAATGGGACAATGGAGGAATTAAACAATATTTTGGAAAGAGGACTGAAAAAGGTGTGTTGTTCAAATAGGGAGGAATGGGATGATAGAGTTCCAATAGTCTTGTGGGATTATAGCACTACCATAAATAAGCTGCACAAGTATACCCCATTTCAGTTGGTTTATGGTAAGGCAGTTTTTTAACCTATATATTTTATCACCCCTGGTCTTTATATAGCACAGGCTACACATATGACAAATAATGAATCAGTTATGCTAAGGATTATAGACTTTTAGGAACTTGAGGAAGAAATATTATTTGTTGATTTTCATCAATCAGTAGAAAAATCTAGGAAGAAATCTTGGCATGACAGACACATTAAGTCCAATAGGTTTGTGCAAGGGGATAAGGTACTCCTCTATGACATTTGTTATCAGAAACATCTAGGAAATTTGTGCATGCATTGGCTAGGTCCATTCCTAGTTGTTGAAATTCGACAGTCTGGTGCAATCAAGATAACACAATTGGATGGTATCCTTCAACTAGGTTGGGTGAATTGTGCACACATGAATCCCTACATTTCCCACACTTAATAGAGGGACTGTTGCTCCAGTCCAAGGGATCATGTACAATAGTTATACTTTTATTATATGTTGTAACGTTTTTTAGTATATGTAACAACGTCTGAGTGTGCTCAGTGCTGCCATGACATATATTTTCTTAGTCCAATTGTTGGGTACCAGTGCATTGTAAGATGAGTCACCAATTCACTCAACAGTGCATTGTAAGATGAGTCACCAGTTCACTCATAAATTCTTACTCAGCAGTGCATTGCAAGATGAGTCACCATCGGAGAACCACATTTTCATCGGTGGGGGCGAAGTGAATCTGAAACATATTAATGGATAACTGTCAATCACTTCATGTCCAATCACACCCTTTATGTTAACTGTCGAAAATTGTTAGAATGTCCCGCAAAGTCTTAAAAGTCCCCATACGCGTGGATGTTGTGGATATTCCTCTCAACCATTAAAATGGTAATTCCCTCACATCATCCATGTGTTGGTTATGCCACCCATTAAATTTAGGATCCGTTCAAATATTTTACCATGTTATCAGTTTCGTCGGATGTATGGGACATAGGTTGCATCACTAGATTAATTTCTATATCATTTATGAGTGATTATCGGTTTATCCTGTTACCTCATCTATAATATCCCGCAATATTATTGTGAATGACATATTGTTAACTTAGATTCCCTCTATCCTTGAGTTTCCTGCACCCTGACACAGTCTGAGAAGCCTCCTTCTCCCCAGCTGCATCCCTGCACCCTAATTCAGTGTGTTTACCAGCACTCAATATCTAAGATGTTGAAAATAGCAAAAGGATGAATCTCAAAAGAAATACCATATGATCTATATGATCCCATAATTGAGGTGTTGGGCGATGTCAAAGGGAAGGTTGAGAAAGAGAAACTCCTTCACCTTGATCTGATGGATACGATGTCATTCCCACAGATGAATATCAGTGTGTTTTGGGAGTTGGGTTCTAAGACGAAAGGGGAAGTGCAGTTCATCCCAAAGCCTGAATTTATTAACCTATGCAACTCAACTATCATGCACCTCAACGATTTACCAGTCTTCGAAACCATTGGTGAGATTGTGCGATGCACCAAGTTCATGATAAAAAGAGTGCATGACAAGAGATTATGGCTCGATAAGAGATATCCCATCCATGCAGAGGATATCCATCAGCTCACAGTACAGTCACTGGAAGGTGAGGATGTATCTAAAGGGTTCCAAGGGCCAAAAAAGCATGGAAAAAAGAAGGGTGAAATTAGTTTGTATGCAAAATTCCATAGCCAATGAGGGGGTCACACAACGACAATCGAGCCAATTATCCCATAAATAGTGAGAATGATTTTCTATGTAATTTTCAGCAAGGTCATGCACTCATACTATAAGGGAGAATGCATGTTGGATTCCCTATCAGAGGTAGATTTTTGTACAAATGGACCAGCCTTTAATTGGTGCATTTACCTATTGGAGGAATTCCTCATTGCTTGTGAGGACGTTCAGGAAAATGGAAACAACTTCATGTATGGTTATTTTATTTTATCTTTTACAATGTTGAAGTGGCGACCATCCATGAGAAGACAACTAGCACCTACAGATAAGGGGCGCCTCACAAAGATGTTTGAACCTTGGCATGCAAGGTCAAATTCTATGAATATGGAATTCAATAATGTTGCATTCCTGAAGTGGTACAATCAGTTGATTGATGCCACCCAAAGGTTTCACATACCACAGGAACTATTAAACCTGAATGAAATAAATATCTCATTCACCTTGAATTTCCACCACACTTTTGTCTGGCCAAGGCACACAAATCCATCTGATTTCCACACGAGGACACTACCGTTCCATCTTGAAGAAGAAATATTTGAAAAAGAGGTTATGTATCGGTCGGGAGTCAATCACAACTCGCGCAAGTCGAGAATGCATTACCTTTTTCCACCAAAGTTGTTTAAGAAGAAGAGTTCAGAAGAGGAAGCAGGGTCGAGTTTGGGAAAAGTAGAGTTGTCCCTAAAGTCTCAAATTCCATCAGATTCAGAAGAAGAGGAATAAAACTAGTTGTAGAATCCCAAAAGGATCTTACTAGGATTTCCCAAGATTCTGGATGAGGCAGTACTCTCAGGTAAGGCCTTCAATGAAATTTTAGTTGTTTCCTTGATAGGCGAGGTTCCTACTAAAAATCCTAGAAACAACGTTTTCCCTGTAGTCATCCTAGCCAAAGTCATAAAACCTCATCCCATATTCAGTGCTTTACCTCACACCAAAGAAACCACTTCGGTCACTCTTCTCTCTACAAAGAGAAAACAACCATCAATTCCAGAACTAACGTGTAACATCCCTAGCCACCAACAGGTCGAGAAATGCTACCAACACAACCTTAACTTAGCCTTTAAAGCTCTGATACCATATTGCAACATCCCAGACCCTCCACAAAGACCGTGTAATGATACCACGAGGAAATTACAACTTATATAATATATATGAATTTTAATGAATTAAAACACAGTTAACATAGAATTACTGCCATCATACATACTTAAATAGAATTAACAACAATTCATTCATGTAGAAGAATATATGAAAACATACAAGCATCACAAACATGCATTTTAATTTAAATTAAACACATGATGATACTTATCTTTGAAACTGAAGTAACTCCACCAAATACATGCAGAACTTCCACGAACCTCCCAGCCATAGACCACACTACTCATCACGCTCAACAGTGGGTCACCCCTGAGCTGGGACTAAGCTCCACCCAGGGAAAGGGAATCCTAAACTAGGCTGAGGTCACAAGAAACTGCACAAAGAAACTGAAAGGATTCTCTCCAGGAGCCTTCTTACACTCACTACTCACAGACTCTCATTCCCCACATGCCTGTTCCATCTGGGAGTATACGCCTTCACAAGCATAGTCCATCGGTGCTTCACCTCCCTCTTTAGGTCTCGACAACAGGCCGAATTAGGAATTCTCAGAGCTCCGTAGCTGGTGATGGACTCTCTCTGGGAGAAAGCCACTTCCCAACATAATCTCTCACCTCGAGAGAGCTAATCATAGGCCTAACAACCTGCCTATTCTACCATGGGTCTGAAAACCTGCTTCTTCAGCACACTCCTCGACTCAGCTCCCACCAGGTGAGGAGAACAACAACGGTTCAACACTCATTCACATAAGGATGACGGTAGCAACCAGAAATTGGGTATGGACATCCAAAAACGACATCAATCCACACTAAGATACAACAAGGCTCAATAAGAAAAAACCAATGACAGTAAGCCACCCACAGTCGAGGAACTGCATGGTCACAACGACCAACCATTATTACACACAAATGACACAGACATATATGGGATGCTCGGGCTTCACGAAAGACGTGGCTCAGTCCGTCGGTTTTCCCCATGGGTTATCACTGGGTTTGTGACCAAGAAACAATGCATAGGTCGATTCCAGAGGCAAATGGGTTCCGACTTCAGATGGTCGAATGACTAGCAAACTCTCACGGAGGTTGGAAGAATGGGAAGCAAACCCCCAACCCAATTGACTCACAGGTTACTAGTTCCAGCGTCCTTGGTGGATGTCCCTGTTCACGGTTAGATAATGGATAGAGAATCACCAGACTCCACAGAACGAACCCCACAACATGGCTCAACTTATCCACTTTTAATTGCATGCACCTAGGTCGACACTTGTTTTCCTTGAGCTGCATGCACTCCATTTTGCATACGTTCCTTTCCAGGAACTTAGGACAACACTCAACATGTCCACCTTAGCCTTCAAGAAATAATAATAAATTATTATCCCCTTTAGAGGTAATCCCCCTAGATTATCCCCTAGGCCCACACACTTAGCCTCCTCCCTTACCCAACCTTGTGGAAGCTTAGTCCCCCATCACTCTTTCTTCGTGGTCGGTCTGCACGCAGCGATGCTTATATTTTATTAATGATCTGCATAATTACATATACAAAATCAGGCTCCTAGCCTTTAACACTTAGGCTCTCCAACCTAATAAACACATAATCCCACCAACTTATATACACTTGGATCACCATCCTATAAACATGATTACAATTCATAATAAAAAATGGGCACTATTAGGGGATATTACAATCCCCTCCCCTTACTTTTTCATTGTCCTCAGTGCAACTCTTTACACAACATCAACAAGCTTTCTTAAATCTTCATAAAAATGTGGGTATTATGCCCGCACAACATCCTCATTTTCCCATGTCTCATCCTTAGGACCATACCAGGTCCACTAGACCTTTACAAGCCGTATGGCTCGATTCAGGAGTTGTTTTCTCTTCTGGTCCAATATGTGCATCAGATGCACTGGAAAGATACCTTCTTGCTCCACCTGAATCACATTCCAATCGATTACATGATTAACATCAGGTATATATAATTATTAAGCAATGAAATATGAAACACATTGTGTACCATCATGGATGCAGGCAATACAAGCATATATGCAATATATATATGTATATATAGATAATTTTAATAACATTATAACATGTATACAAGATACACAACATACAATAAATAAAGAATTGTACTTGTCTTTTGATGGAGAAGACTTCCATATCACATGGTCTAGACCAAGGTACCAAACCTCAGCAGCACTCCAACTAATGGTCTCTCCTTCCCCACATGCCTGTCCCACCCCAAGAGTGTGCACCTTCACTTTCACACAGTCCATCAGTTGTTACACCTCCCTTTCCTTGGGCTTCAACAACAAGTTGGACCAGAAGTCTTAGAACACCACGTCTCTCGAAGTTCCAAATGCCCTCAGATATTTCCAATCAACATCTTCCCCGAGCTACTCTTTGTAGTCAAAATTCTAACTTTAATCAACATCATCTCATCTACATCACCCACATGCAATTATCATGAGAAAACATAAAAGAATTCATTTAGGAACTCCAATTAGTTAGAAAGGGAATTCAACTTTTATCCCCAAAACATGAAATTCTATTTCATGATTCCTTGGTTGTTTCCATATTATGAATGCATCCATCCTTGTGATTTTCCATAGGCACCAAACTGCATACCAATTTCCTGCAAGACTTCATCTTTCATACTGCCAACAAATTGTTAGTATTTTCTGTACATCATAATTCAACATGTACAACAACTTATGCAATGATCTTAGAATTGCTTGCACCTAGCAATTCAATCACAATTACCAAACTATTTAACCAAATAGAATGACTCATCATTCTATGCATATGCATGTTCATAATTAATAACAATAAGTTTATTATTTCAATTTTCCGAACATAAAATTTTATGTAGTCTTTATTCCTGTGACTACCTAGCTTGCAATTTTCCTGTTGCAATGTTTAACAGTTCATGAAATGTTCTCAACTTCATGAGTTAGCAACATTTCAGCCATTAGTATAATTATTTCCATGCCAAAAACATATATACATGCACTCACAAAATGCATTCAGCAAAGTGCATTTAAGTATACAATTTCATCACTTACTATGCATGAGTGCAATTCTCAATGCATACATATTCAGTGCACCTTGCATTGAATTACATAATGCTCTTATCTCAGTCATGTATCTCACCATACATAAGTTGGAATTCTGGCCAATGTATTGACACATTCTCCACACACTTCCTATTGTCTTCCTAATTAATTGGATGCCTTCCTTTTCGATCCGAACACTACACCAAGAATATAATTATGTGGTGTTCATTAGTGTTAGCAAAAAGGTTGCAGTCCAAGTTTTATTTAAAGGTAGGAAGCTTTTAGTACTTGTGTGGTTCATAACCTTTCCATATGTAACCAGTTCTTGGTCTCATACATGACTAGCTTACTGGCATTCATTCCTATAACAAGTTTTTATCTTTTAATTCTTTGGTTATTACCCCATAACCAAATTAACATGACATTCTACTATGTCAGTGTGTGCATTCAAAAGCTAAAAAGATTTGAATCAATACATGCCTCTATCCTTTACCACATCTAGTGGTATGCATTCAATAATATAGTCATGTGATTTTATATAATAACTTTTTCTCAAGAAATTCTTACCTAAATTTCCTTTCAGCAATTATGCAAAAAGAGTAATAAAACTCATACCTGCATGACTTCCATTAATAAATTTTATACTACTTGAAATTCTGATCGCAGTATAAGATTTCATGCTTCTTTTATAAACTTATAACCAACACTTCATCTCTTTGTTGCTTCACTCCTTATGCAACAACATCACCAACAACACTTGCAAGAATAGAAACATTGTTTCCTCTAGCTGACTCAACAAGTCGTAACATACTTTCTTCCATAGAAATTGCAGCAACTTCTTTCCCATGTGCAACTTTTCCTTGTTGAACCCAGAAGTCTTCAATTCTTCTCGGGTTCCTGAATCTTCTTTTTCTCTCATTGTAGTCACTGCACATGACTATTTTTTACCTGAGAACTTTTGATGCAGTGCCCCTACCTCAACAAGGTCTACTGACCTCCCGGTCAATGGATATTTCCAAATGATGAGTTGGATTGAATTTTCGGGCCTTTGATAGACCCCTATTAATCTTACAAAGGTATCCTTTCCTTCTATGTGCAAGTCCTAACAGACCCACAAGATATTCTTGGATGCTTCCAAATCTCCAAGTTTCAGGTGCTAGCCCCTTTTCATTAGCCCTTTCCTTCATACAAACCTAGGTTATGACCTCATTGAAAACTATGATTGCGGGCATGGGCAAGAGTGGTTTTAGGCCAACCCTCTTTTCGCCCCATAATTCACCTCTATCTGCCATGCATCACTTTGTTAAAACCATGGTATAAATTACAGCCCGCTCTCAAATTTTTAACATCCGAGCAAGTTTTAGCCCCGCAATCTAGCTTGTCTGTCGATCTCCAATCCCTTGGCAATGATACGCGATCAATGACTGTTTTTTAATCTTTACCTTCCTCTGGCCAACTGTCCAATCAGTGACCTTTTTCCCTTTCATGCACGATCTTATATCTCCGCGGTCTATCAAAACGTAGCTCCCTTCCAAACCAACAACTATGATTGGTTCTGGTTCTACGGCCCTCGGGAGTTTCAACTCTCAACTAACTTCTTTTCTCGTATGAAAATCTTTCGGAGTGGAGGTTCTAATGACACCTATCCTCAACAATCGCATGGTTCCTATGAACTTTGGCTTCAGGAGTTCTCACATCTCCACACACACAAATATACGAAGTGAATTTCCCCGGAGTGACAGATCTTCTTCCATGCATCCTCTCCAAATCCACGACCATGATTCTCTTCGGAACTTCGGCTCTTTCCGACCAAGACCAGATCAAAAGTCCTAGGACCTCCTCCTAGATCAATGATTGAGATCTCTTTCAAGAATTTAGTGCTTTCATCCTCTTCTTTCCTTTGGAGTGCTTCGTACCTGAAGTTCCATATCTCGCACCAGATGTCCACTTTCATATCAACGACCAAGATTTAATTCGGTTCTTTCTCCTCCTCCTTGTCCACAAACTTCCAAAGTTGTCGATCTTATGCCACCTATCCTCCTTGATTATGGATAGTCCCAAATCACTTCAGGACTTCAGGACTTTGACAAGTTCATTTCTCCTAGCACACAAGGGTTAAGTCTTGTGCGCTTACCTCCAGATCCAATGGTTTTTGGTCCTTCGCTCTCAGACCTAATGGATGGGATTTGTTCCTCTCCTCTTCGCTTCCTTTGTTCTGCTAGACATTGATCTAACGCTCTAGGCTCCTCCTCACAACCGATCTGATGGATGTTTTCGCTCCTCCTCCTGAGATTTTTACTTCTTCTGCCTTGGAATATTTTGTCAGTGTTCAAAGGCTTCAGCCTTTGATCTTTCTCTTGCAAGTCCGCCTCTTGGATCTTGTCTTCGCTCTCATAAGCGTTATCTCTTATGATATTTAGGACTTAGAATAATTCTGTCTCCCATGCACTCCTTGTGTTATCTATTCTGAGATTTTTTATTTACTCAGTCTCCTAAGGGTCTCGGCCCTTCTGTTTCCTTTCAAAGGAAAACTTCGTTCCCTCCTGGAAACCTACTGCTCAAAGAACACCTTGTTGAGCATTTTCTATAGAGTGTTCAACATCTCTATGATTATCTTCCTTTGATACTCTTTTCCCTGAACTCAACAAAGAATTCTCTCTATGCACACTTTCACTCACTCGATGCCCACCTAGCAGAGCCCTACAGAGTTCTCAGTGACACTATCTCTCTCTGAACTCAACACAGAGTTCTTCATGTGCACTCCTTGCACTTCTGCTGTTAAAGGTTCAACGATATCTCTTTGGATCTTCTTTGAGGTTAACTCACCTCTTTCAATGTACTCCTTGCATAAAATGTGCACTCCTTGCACTCGCAACTCACATGAGATAAACAATTGAAACATATTCGTTATTTCACCAGTTTACGCATTCAAACCAATCTGATTTAAGAAAACGTTCATATTTCATTTTCTTTCCGAGCTCTTCTCTACTCCGTAATCATTTTCGGGCACTAGCCCCTTTCTCTTAGTCCCCTGTCCATGTGATCATGGGCCATGACCAAGCGCTATATCACTAGGTGCTTACTCAGGCCTTCGACTTCAGAAGTTTTCAAAGCACCACACAACAATATATCGAAGTTCTGGATTACCGAACTCACGAAGTAGGGTGGATCAACTGTCCAAATCTACTCAACATCCGACGAATGACACTTACTATGGAACCTCATGTGTCTGAGTTATGGGTCTTTGGGTCTTCGTAGGATCTCACATCCACACATCCGAACTGTTAATCTTCTAACATTCCCAATCACCTTTGGTGACGTCATTATGTCACATCACTTAACATTTTCCAATTGCAGGGCATGCAATGGTGGTTTGGAGTAACCCATCTTTCATCCCACAATTCTTCTGATGCTAACATGTAAACCCTCGGTGAAACCGCAGTTTGGATTGCGGGACTGCCTTGGAGAATTAACTCCCGTGTAACTTGGATCCTCACAATGCCTCCTGGTCGTCGATCTTGATGTATCATGATCAACACTAGTGTGGGTCCTCTGACCCTTAACTTCTTTATGTAACCTCGACCCCACTAACCATTCTCATACGGAGTGCCACATGGAGGAATACCAATGGCTGGATCATGGCCCAATCAAATGGGTGTCACACGTCACATTCCATCTGGAATTTAAAACTTCTACAGGTTCAAAACCCATTGTCATGTGGCACACATCCCATGTGTCCACGTCCATCCAAGTGACATCATCATGACTCACTACTTCGGCTCTTCGAGATATTTCTCCCTTCAATACTGCGTTTGACCTTTTAACATTGACTTGATCCAACGGTCGAGATCTCCTCTCCAAATCTACAGTGTAGATCCACTTCGGAGCTTCAGGCTTCAACCCTTCTCTTGTTTCTGGCATCAGACTTCATTGAAGTCTCAAAGTCTGAAGGGATTCTAGGTTAACCCTTCTGCACCTTCCCCAAAACTCACAGTCATAAGGGATTTCCCTTCCTTCTGAATAGATCCTATGGTGTAGAACAAACTCTGTTACTCTGCAGATTTCCAAAGGAATTCACGGCTATAACTGCCTCTCAACATTACCAGATCTAACGGTCGTGAAGGATTTTCCTTCTCCCGAACAGATCCTAAGGCCCACATTACTCTGTAGCCCAACACCACTTTTCTCGTGGTTTTATGACACATCTACTCCTCCTGAGCTTCGTAAAACGACCAAGGTAACTTCTTGGCACTCAGGAAGGTTCTGAGGTTCGAAATTGGTCCTCCAGACACAATTTCCTATTGAAACCTTGGGTCTAATGACCACTTATCCAACCCATCCAGGCTCAGTGTTTGAAACCTTGGCTCTGAACTAGAGTTTTGTCCATTTCGACAACAACTCCTTCCAAAACTCTTACTTCAACTTCCACTAACATGGCCCATCCAGGCTCAATGTTGTAACCATGCTCTGATACCATTTTGTAACAACCCCAACCACCAACAGGCTGGGAAATACTACCAACACAACCTTAACATAGCCTTTAAAGATATGATACCATATTGTAACATCTTTGGCTGTCCACAGAGACTGGGTAATGCTACCATGGGGAAATTCTAGCTTATATAATATATATGCATTTTAATGAATTAAAACACAGCTAACATAGAATTACTGCAGCGAAATACATGAAAACATACAAGCATCAAAGACATGCATTTTAATTGAAATTAAACACATGATGATACTTATCTTTGAAACTGGAGTAACTCCACCAACTATGTGAAAACCTTCCATGAACCTCCCAGCCATAGACCACGCTTCTCATCACGCTCAGCAGTGGGTCACCCCCGAGCTGGGACTAATCTCCACCCAGGGCAAGGGAATCCTAGACTAGTATGAGGTCACAAGAAGCTGCACAAAGCAATCAAAAGGATTCTCTCTAGGAGCTTTCTTACACCCACTACTCACGGACTCTCATTCCCCACATCCCTGTTCGATTTGGGAGTATACACCTTCACAAGCATAGTCCATCGGTGCTTCACCTCCCTCTCTAGGTCTCGACAACATGCCAGATAAGGAATTCTTAGAGATCCATAGCTGGTGATGGACTCTCTCTGGGAGAAAACCACTTCCCTACAGACTTTCTCACCTGGAGAGAGTTGATCACAAGCCTGACAACCTGCCTCTTCTACCACGGTCCTTACAACCTACTTCTTCAACACACTCCTCGACTCAGATCCCGCCAGGTGAGGACAACAACAATGGTTCAACACTCATTCACATAGGGATGATAGTAGTAACCGGAAATTGGGTATGGACATCCAAAAATGGAAACAATCCACACTAAGACACAACACATCTAAATAAGAAACAATCGATGATAGCAAGCCACCCTCAGTCGAGTAAATGCGTGGCCATAACAACCAACCGTTATGACACACAAACGACACAAACATATACAGGATGCTCGGGCTTCATGGAAGATGCAATTCAGTCCATCGGTTTTCCCGATGGGTTCTCACTGGGTTCATGACCAAGAAACAACATAGAGGTTGATTGCAGATGAAAACGGATTTTGATTTCGGATGGTCAAATGACCAATGAACTCCCGCAGAGGTTGGAAGAATGGGAAGCGAACCCCTAACACGATTGACTCATGTGTTACTAGTTCGAGTGTCCCTAGTGGATATCCCCATTCATGGTTAGACAGTGGATGGAGAATGTTAGGAACCAAATAGCAATATAGCATAGAAAAACCTCATAAAAAGTACTCAACGCCTTGAAAAAGAGATAACTTCAGATAATAAGCCTCTTCGAGGGGGAAACCTCCTTTTACCCCACTTAAATGTTCAAGTACAAGATGATTCAAAATGAAAATGTCTCCTTGGTATATATAGGAGACTAGGAGGTATAATTACCACTAATGGCCTAAAGCCAACATAAATAAAATAACGTTACTAATCTAAATTACAACTAATGTCCTAGAGACGACATAAATAAAATAACATTACGAATCTAATATGTCCCAATTAAGCGGTAATGAGCCAATATTAGGGCTTAACATGCCCCTCCCCTTGAGACAAGTGTTGTCCGCAACGCTTGAGTAACTCTGGATGCTTCTGTATAAAAGACTCATCTTCCCAAGTGGAATCTTCAGCCGATAGTTTCCTCCATTTAA